>MJUU01060499.1:0-13151 GCA_002080025.1 Modiolus philippinarum
GACGGACAGACGGACGACGGACGACGGACGGACAGACGGACGACGGACGACGGACGCCAAGTGATGGCAATAGCTCACACTGACCCTTCGGGTCAGGTGAGCTAAAAATTAATTTCTAACATTTACGTTATTTTACATTTCACTATGTATCTTATGCTGCAACAATCGCTGTATGGTACAGATATATTTGAAATATACAATTTTCGTTGATTAATTTATAAAACATTGTATTAAAACCAACTCTATCTGATAGTCAAAACTGTATGAAAAAAAAGCCACCTTCAAACGGCATGGGCGGAAACAAAATTTAGAAGTATTAATTATTCATCGTATAAACCATATTAATTTGATTTCTGCATATGGCGTTTCTCAGGATCCACTTTTTTCAAACTTTTAAATTGGGAGAAAATGGACTTTTCGTTATTTTTTTAACTCGCGAGTGATATGTACTCACTGTGAAATAAACATACGGGGCAATTAAAGAAGCATGTATTACTTTTCGTGTTTTTTTTTCATTTGGTTAAATTTCCAGATTTCCAGGACAAGTGTTGATTTGTATTTGAAGTGTAATATAAGGGTGGTTACCATTTGGTATTATTTTTAGTGATTTGTTGACAGTTTCGTTTTTATATAATGTTCAACCCTGAAAGAAACCTCAGAAAGAATGTATAGGAAATAAAAATTAGATCGTGTTTTAACTTTTATTCTGGAGAAACGCTGCAAAGGGCGGACATGAAAATTTGCACATGGATTAACAGGGATATTGGCAATCCGTATAAAATTTTGGTCAAAATCTAAAGATGGCCTTATTGGGATCCACTTTGAAAGACAGACACAAAATTGATCTGATATGCCGATTTGTGCATTGTATGTGCATCCTTACGTTCACCTGTGGCAATCTACATTGTTTTCATATAAATTCAAAATATAGGAATGAAATATATTAGTATTTTTTTCATTGTGAATAACTTTCATAACTATGCATCTATTTCTATGGTAAACAATAAAAAAGTAACATTTCTTCCTCATTTAAACGAGGGCTCAATTTCTATTGTTTTATTTCCACCACTTCCCCACCTGTAGCGGCCCGAAAATAGTCTTATCCGTCTAAAAAATCTTGAGGAGTAACGTACCTTACGAATTAACATTATAAACTACTCTTAGAAGGAGGTAATTTTGAAACATGTTAATCCTTTAGGGTAAACAAATTCAGTAACCACCAAAATATTTCTTGACGGGAGTCTGACAAAAATGTTTTAGCGTGCTACGGGACTCTTGAGATGTCAAGCAACGGTACATGCAATTTTTCAACAAACATAAATTAACTGGCAAAAGTTTTTTTACAACAGCTGACATTCGTTGCTACATAAAAAAACTCATAGAAGACAATTTACATTTAATGAATATTCATTTGAATTTCGTCAATTTGATAGGTGAACATCGCTCACGTGGCATATCAATGTGAAGCTGCAATTCCCATGAAACACATTTGATCATATGACCACGTGGCGGACGAATTAGGAAAAAAAAGAACCCCATTGTACATGACGTACTAACTTTTTAATAAATTTGTTTTTTTTTTAATATTTGGTTTTGAAATGTAATTATAAGTATTGAATGCATTATTTTGAAGTTTCATAGGGATTATGAAAGTGTAGACCGGGCGCACATTTTCAACATGAAGCGCGTTCAACATGAAGCGCTAACGCGCATCATTAAAATGTGCTTCGGTCAACACTTTCATACCCCAATGAAACTTAAAAGCCTAAATACAACCACATGGCACTGTTCCAGTCAATTGAAAGAAAACTTGGCATAATAAAAAACTGAATTGTGAACTTAAATGTAATAAATATAACATCAAAGACGTATTAATTAAAACAATATTTCAAATATTAACCTTTTGTTTGTTATATATAGATTGAATCCTGAATTGTCTCTCTGGTTTTCTGAAAAGAAAATGTAAAGTTATTTATGAGTAAAATGCGATGGACGTTATTCTGCAGATTCAAGCAAGTGAACCCTGTGACATAATGTGCCACATAACATAACCCTGCTTTGCTATCAATTTATAGGCAAATCAATAATGGACAAGTAATTGACCTGGAAAGGCGAGGCATGGTATAACTACCCGTACCTAAGTTTGAGAACAAACACCAAATCAGTTCTACATACTATATTCGAGAAATATTTGACGGAAATTGTCAATTGTTGAGTATAATGGGAAAAAGAAACCAAAGTTAAGAGCATAAATATATATATATATAAAGGGGAGACACACTTTAACTCACTACACTAAAGCTGCTTCAGACTAAATGTCAAATTTTTACTACAAATACATACGAAGAAATCTTTGATGATGAAATTTGAATAAGAAAATGGAAAAAAGGATCTGGTACCGACTTATCACGACTGATTGTGTGCATTTTGTACACAAATTGAGATAGTAAGTCACCTTCAGCGGTTAATGAAAATATCCAAAGTCTGCGGAACATTCACAAAAAGGAAATTAATATTCATATTCTTAGTTTATCCGGGACGTTTGTCACCAGTATTGTGAGAAAAATCCTCCAACAGATACTCAATAGATGAAAAGAAGTCAAAATCTAATATAAATAACACAACAAAGTATACTACAAATATATTCCAAATGTGTTACGAAAGAAGGAAGTTAAAACATTTAGATCAGGTGCTTCGGGGAAAAATACAGTTTTTTAGTTATTTCTTTTCACAACGATGAAGTACCAAACTTTTTTAAAATATTCTTTCCGTTTAATAATTTTTCTTACCTTCAAATTTATCTTTGTAATGCATAGCAATTACCAAGTATATGATATTTGACTTTCCTCCGATGTGGTATCCAACGCCTTAATATATGAAAATAAAAAAAAATTCACAAAAATGGTAATACATGGAAAATAGATACTTTAATCAATAAAACATTAACAAATACAATGTATTATTTATGCCCCCGCCGCTAGGCGGTCGGGGGCATTAAGGTTTACCCTGACCCGTACGTACGTCCATCTTTATGGTTTCCGGATGATAACTTGAGTATCCTGCATCGGATCAAAATCATATTTTGTCACATTCTTGCTTATCACTCAAGACAGAACCTATCGATTTCCAGGTTGGTATCCCAAAGGTCAAGGTCACAGTTCCTAAAAATAGACTAAAATTTCAATAAAATTTTGGCATCCGGATGATAACTTGAGTATCCTGCATCAGATCAAAACTAAACTTGGTCAAATGCTTGATTATCACCAAAGACAAAACCCCATCGATTTCCAGATTGGTACCCAAAACGTCAAGGTCACAGTTGCTAAAGATAGACTAACATTTCAGGTACAGTTTGGTTTCCGGGTGATAAATTGAGTATCCTGCATCGGATCAAATTGAAACTTGGTCACATGCTTGCTTATCACCAAAGAGAGAACCCTATTGATTTCCGGGTTGGTATCCTCAAGGTCAAGGTTACAGTTGCTAAAAATAGACTAAAATTTCAATAAAAGTTTGGTTTCCGGTTGATGACTTGAGCATCCTGCATCAGATCAAAATCAAACTTAGTTACATGCTTACTTATCACCCAAAACAGAACCCTATTGATTTCCGGGTTGATATCCCCAAGGTCAAGGTCACAGTTGCTAAAAATGGACTAAAATTTCAATAAAATTTGGGTTTCCGGATGATAACCTGAGTATCCACCATCGGATCAAAACCAAACTTTGTCACATGCTTGCTTATTACCAAAGACAGAACCCTATCGATTTCTGGGTTAGTACCCCCAAAGTCAAGGTTACAGTTGCTAAAAATAGATTATTATTACATATAAGATTGTTGCTCAGATTATTTGTGGGAACTCTGCATTATATCAAAACCAAACCAGTTCCAATACCTATTTAGCAAAGGACACAGATCTTATTTTATAATTATTTGATATAAATATACATTTATATTGTACATTTTATACTTTAATGATTTTGGGGTAAGGATTTAAAGGAGGCGAGGGCATCCGTGTCCCATGGACACATTATTCCATTTTTTAAAAATGTATTTATATGCAGAAACTAAATTAACAATAACTTCATATATTGATTGAAGAAAGTTTGGTTAGAACATTTCTTTTACTACAATATTGGCATATTATGACAAAAAAAAAGACAGTGACTTATCCCTTTATGGTCTATCATATGGCCGTGATTATCTCAGTGTTTCATACACTACAGCTTTGATACATCTGCAATTTTAATTCAATAGTCGTAATGTCTACTGATCTAGAATTCTACCCAAGATTTATTTGACAATCCCCAACAACAGTTTTAACATCAATTTTTAGTAAAAAAATCTAAAAGCACCTTGCAAAGATACATACCTAAATGAAAAAAAGGTCAATCAGAGATTGCAATCCCCCGCTCACCTTTTTTGGACCAACACTAAAGTTTGGCTTTGAAAATGTATATATAAGAATTATCAATAAAAATTTAATTTAAAATTAAAGTTTTTTGCAATCTGACTATTGAAAATGATCATCATTACTGTAAGAATTGAAAAAGATATGGTTGCTAGGTAGAATTCCCAAAACTAAGAGGTCTTTAAGACTTTCAGGAAATTTACAAAAATAAGAATAAAAGATTTTTGCAGTCTTTCTATTGAAAACAATGATTCTTAATGTAAGGAATTGAAAAAGGTATGGTTGCTACGTAAAATTCCAAAAATAACATGTCTTCGAGAGTTTCAGGAAATTTACCAAAATTAGAATCAAAGTGTTTTGAAATTTGACTTTTGAAAATGATCATCATTATTGTTAAGAATGGAAAAAGATATGGTTGCTAGGTAGAATTCCCAAAAATAACAGGTCTTTAAGACTTTCAGGAAATTTACCAAAATAAGAATCAAATTTTTTTGCAATCTGACTATTGAAAATAATCATCATTACTGTTAGGAATGGAAAAAGATATGGTTGCTAGGTACCATTCCAAAAAATAAAAGGTCTTTGAGAGTTTCAGGAAATTTACCAAAATAAGAATCAAAGTTTTTTTGCAATCTGACTATTGAAAATGATCATCATTACTGTTAGGAATTGAAAAAGATGTGGTTGCTAGGTAGAATTCCAAAAAATAACAGTTCTTTACGACTTTTAGGAAATTTACCAAAATTAGAATCAAAGTTTTTTGCAGTCTGACTATTGAAAATGATCACTGATGAAATAAGGCACCAAAAAAAAAAAAAAAAAGATATGGTTGCTAGGTAAAATTCCAAAAAGTAATGGGTCTTTGAGAGTTCCAGGAAATTTACCAATATAAGAATCGTATTTTTGAATTTTAAGTGTTCATACTAGCTGATGACATTAAAGAGTTGCTTAATTATATGATTTCATGTTAGAATTTTTAAAAAATATTGGTCTTTGACATTTTTCAGGAAATTTACCAAATCTGGCACTGAAGTCAAAATTATAAATTCTTATCTTGGATTCCAAAAGCAATTCAAGTAATTCCCCATGAAAATGTAACCCACAAAATAAAAATCATACATAAAGTTCCAATCATATGCTGAGTACTTATTCTTTTAAGTTTTTCGGTCCCTTAAGGGCATGACCCAGGGGTCATACCAAATGTCCGCTATCATTAGCAAATAAGATAAACATAATGGAACTCATATAGGAAGTTTCAGCTTCCAAGCATAAATACTTCAGAAGATTTCACATCTTACTGTATAACTCGAAATACAATTTCGCTCATTATTCCGCCCTGAGGGCAAATTTCAAAATTCCGAAACCTTCGACACAGACAACTTTTATAGTGTTACTTATACCCTTAAAACCAGGTTTCTGCAAATTAAGGTGTAAGAGGAGTTCTAGCTGAATCGTTTTTGTTTTGTTTTTTTGTTTTTTTGGACCCCCTAGAGGCCATGCCCTGAGGGGTCATACGAAAATTCCGACGCCCACTGTGAAGTTGCCACATAATATGTGAGTCGATTCCCGGGTTTAAACTTTCTAGCCCAGATAGCCTTGGAGATTTCTCCAATTATTGGATATCGCGAAAAATTCGTTTTCGCCCATAATTAGCCCCTAGGGCGCTTTCACTAAGCGGGGGGATAAATATGTATATATTTCTTATATTTTTCCAAGATTCATTGCAAGTGTCCGTTTACTTTCGATTAAATATAACACTTCACTCAATCAGCATTATATGATCGGTCAAATTGTTTAGAATGTTTTGACAAATTTTCTGCAGATNAAAATAAGCAATGAAGGGATATGGAGTAAAAGCAAATGAGACAAAATCTCCACAAATACGTGAGAAAAACAAGCAATGGAACAACGCTTTTATTGTTGTTCTTCATCTTGAAGTCACCATGAGGCCTTTAACAATGAGCTATGTTTAAAGAAAACTTGGCATTATAAAATTATGAGATGTGGGCACAATAATCAGGTGGTCAGAATAATAATTTAGAAAACACAAAAAAATAAATGCCAAAATTTGAAATTATGATAGTGCATCCATATGAGAAATTCTCTCAGGAACAAGTACACCATAACTGAACTGTATAGAGCATACGTCTCTCGTACGGGGAATCTTTTTACGGACTCCACAATGCAGAAGAGACAAACTCCAGTCTTAAATAAGCAATGAAGGGAAATGGAGTAAGAGCAAATGAGACAAAATCTCAACAAATACGTGGGAAAAACAAGCAATGGAACAACGCTTTTATTGTTGTTCTTCATCTTGAAGTCACCATGAGGCCTTCAACAATGAGCTATGCTCATACCTCACAGTAATTTCAAGACGGTCCCTAGCACCGGTTTAAGCGGAATTCAGTTCTGGATGTCGAGCAACGCTACATCCATGTTTATCATGTCATGGATGCAGGACCGTCAACAAACATAAAATCAACTAGCAAAGTATTCTTACAATTGCTGTCATCCATTGCCCGACAAAAAGACCAATAGAAGACAAACACAACGTTTAAAAAAACACAGGGCATTCATCGAGTCAACAGTAAGAAAACTTGGCATAATAAAATTATGAGATGTGGGCACAATAATCAGGTGTAATAATAAAAAAACCTATAAAAGGGGATTTAAAGTTATTTTCTTGTTGTATTTCAGTTAGCACCTTCAAGACATTATACTTATTATGTAATTATAGTTTTCATAACGAGAAAGAATTGTATATCGATGGATATCAGCTAGAGTTATGTAATTTCAAAATATAATAAACGAGCCTTTGGCGAGTTTATTATATTTGAAATTACATAACGAGAGTTGATATCCATCGATATACAATTCTTTCGAGTTGTTAAAACTATTTCTCTTATGTTGTGTGAATATTTAGTGCCGAACTGCTGTTTTTTTTCTCAAATAATAACACCGTTGCTAGGTAACGTTAATCACGGCCAACGAGATTTCACAATGGTCCAATAGAAACGTCGAAAAAATAATAGCACATCACGCGTAATGTGTTATTTCTTGGCGCTCGACCAATGAAATTCCTGTAAAAGCGATTCAACAAGTTCAAATCTAACTCCAGCTTCAAAGTCTCGTTATGTACCGCAAATAACTATTCGTGTAAGGAATAGATAAAAAGCGTGCATCATAAGAGAATGTTCTAATAACTATTTTGTTAAGTTACAAAGAAATAATTGCTCTTTGAAAAAAATAAGCTGTAGTGGAGGAAGCCTCTACAAATAGGGAAAGTTGGAAGATATTCCTGCAACGTATTCTCACTGTTTTTGTGAAAAGGAAAATATTGTTTTGTCAATCTTTGACCATAAGCAAAAACATACATCACGTGTGGTTTTGGAAACTGAAATTTTAGTATAACAGAATATCCATCCAAAGTATTTGTATTATATTTATTTGACAAGAAACTACCTTTAAATTATTCTATACTGAAACAATTAAAAGCATTTAAGTAGTACTTAAAATAAATAAAAGAAAATGTGTTCATGGGACACGGATGCCCCCACCATACAGATCAATTTTAAAACAGGAAGTAGATGAGCGACAGACTTGAAAAGGAGAGACACGGTACAACTCATCATACAAAAGCTTCAGACCAAATATCAAAACATTCCTGCATACACAAGCTGAGAAATCTTTGACAAAAATTTTCAATATATGGCTATAATGGGAAAAATCAAAGTTTTCGTCAAACAGGACTTGAAAAGGAGAGACACGGTACAAGTCATCATATCAAAACTTCAGACAAAATATCAAATCATTCCTGCATACACAAGCTGAGAAATCTTTGTCGAAAATTTTGGACGTACGTACGGACAAGGGTAAAACTTAATGCCCCCATCGCCTAACGGCGGGGGCATAAAAACCCTTCTGCAAACCAAACAACCTGGTCTCAGATAAAAATAACTGTAGCAAAAAAAAAAAAAAAAAAAAAAAAAANAACAACAGAGAAAGATCATGTTTGGTTGAAAATAAAAATAAGTTAATCTAGAGTAGAAATAAGGTGTATAGTTAAAAATTTAGGTAAACAGAATTTAGTTAATTCTGAGCAGAAATTTCTAATAAAGTGTATAGTCCAAAATACATTCGACAATTAAGCAAAAAGACGATGTACTGACATATTGAGTTGTTCAAGAAGACTTATATATAAATTAAACGACTTTACAAATTCTGCATGTTTCATTTTGAACGTATACATCTGATTTAGACTGAGATAACAGAACGACCATAACTTACCTTTAGGAAGGGATCTAGCAGTACCATTCATTGCCCATACATATATAAAAACTTTGTGTTCAGTTTTACAGTAGTGTTCATGGTGCTCACATTCCCTGAAATATGAACAAAATCAGAGGTTAATTTGAACTTATATCAATTTATTTGATTTTAACCTGTCTTTCTGCATTTTCATATTTAAAGGTCATTTTTTGGCAAAACAATTTTCTAGCCGGAATTCATTTAAGCACTACTGTTTGGCTTTAACATCTTGATGTCAACAAAAAAACTTCCTCATTAACAAAAGAATATGAGTATTGGGAATTGACGAAAGATGTTTCTAGAACCCCTTTTGTCACAGCTCGGTGACTATAATAAATTGTTTTACAAAGTGTTTCTGAATATTATAATAATATTCAAAGGGTTTCTGTAACAATTAACGAATCAGAAACCGAGCGTTGTAAAATAATATGTAATAATTAACCTTTTCATCACAAAAATGAAAATAATGTTTGTTTCAATACGTTTGAATGATGAAAATATTACTTTGTCTAGAAATCATGCTGTCAGAATATTAAGATATGACCAGTAATTACAGTGCATATGATTTACAAGTTGAAACAAAATGAACCACAACGATAAGAGGTGTAATTCTATCGAAAAAAGTTTCCGTCAATTTGGTCAAATTTGTTATATCGAGTAAATTCAGAGTACGCGACTTAAATATCTTGGCCATCGGTTTCCGTTTCGGTCGCTAAACCAGTCATCCCAGGATCTAGTTGGGCTTTAGAACCTTTAACTTTTTGGAAAAATTTTAGTTCAGCATAAACAAGAATTTTGGGTACCCTTACAGCAGGTAGTTAGTAGTCTCCATGTATTTTTTCCCTATGTTTATTATACTATAGAGGTAAACTGGACAGAGAAATGGGGGGTTTTGATAGCGGCTTTTAGTAGTGCCTTAGCAAGTCCGGCTGGTCAAAGTTCCTATCGCTATTTACATTTGTCTTTTACTTGTTGTTTTTTTTTTCTTGTGCAGTTGGTACATTGTAGTATGTGACTGTGTTTTCAGTCATTATAGATGTTTCTTGTTATCTTTTTTATTTTATTGTAGACAATAGTGTTGGTCTGTAGGGCGTACTTTTGCAACTCTTTAATTTTCTAAACTAAAGAGTAGTTCTGCTTTGCAACAACCTTCGATTAGAATTTTATGTGAAATAACGGATCTGCATGAAAAATTGCTGACTCCATTTTCAAACTATGTCTTGTGGTGTTCAGGGTTGGCTGCCAAGAGCAATATTTCGAATCTTAGCAAAGGGCAATCCGTACGTAGCATTCTTATAAGTCAGTCAAGCGTTTCAGTCGTTTCAAATAGGTTGGTCAGAACTGTGTGAATACTGAATAAAATAGGTAACATTGACAGTTTGATACGGAAGGCTTTATTTATCTAAAAACAAGTAAGCTTTTCATTCACTTTAAAACTGCCTCTGGTGGCCAACCTAGTCGATCGGATCAATGGAAAACATATTCAACTTTGTAAAGTCTTGGGTTTTCGTAGTATGAGACATATTTCACACACAGTTATATCTTTCCTGTTGTAAAAGTAAAGAATATGGCAGATTATGTTTAAGCTATGAACGCCATTCTAGCAAGAAAAATACACAAAGCCGTAACTTTCACGTGAAATTGGTAAAACTCAAATCCATTATTAAAACAAACGGTATCACCTCTGAACTAGCACAATATATAGGTCTCATCTAGGAGATTCAAATCACTTCACCATCTCATGGGGTTCATTAATAAAACTGTTGTAGCTCGTTTTTTGCAGGAGCCATTCATATTAAGATTGTTCCATAGTGAAACAACCTTCAATGGGTTGATTTCCGTCAGCAGCAGCCCATAATTCTATCACATTACTTTCATATCAAGTGTTTTTTCATTCGAATAATCCCAGCCTCCTTTGTTTCCAGTTTCCTTGCTCAGTAAGTGAGTGGAATATAACTACCGGTATCTTTTTATATGAACTATCTGAGGATATTGCATGACTCTGTAACCTGGCCCATAAAATATCAATTATTTCATAACTCCTTTTTTTACATACCAGTAGGGATCCTTAGTAGACCATGGTTCTGTACATCCAGATAATTCCATATGATGTACTCTAGAAGTGACCACAGGTTCAAATCGTACTAGAAAGAAAAATGTGTCCATGAAAAATTTCGCAATTTCGTATCTTTTAAAAGAAAGTGACAAGGCGTTGTGATTTTTGATGAAGTAAAAATTTCAATGTTAACTCACTTTGTCTTAAATAATCCAATTTTCTAGTTATACAAACTCTCCTATGCAATGTTATATATAAAAAGAAATATTGTTTCAAAGTAAACATTTTAAAACAATACAGACAAATTCATATGAAATTTGATGAAAAAAATTAAAAAAAAACCTAAAAACTTACCAATGTACGCGTCTGTACTATCCAGTTTAAATGCTGAACAAACGTGGTTATCTGGCTGAAAATTAATTCTTAGTTGTCAGTAAATCGTGGATAAAGACAAAAAAAAATCGCTTTTCTTTTTAAAAAAAATAAATAAACAGATATTGAACTTGAACTTACTATGAGGTATGAGCAAAGCTCATTGTTGAAGGCCTCATGGTGACTTTAAGATGAAGAACAACAATAAAAGCGTCGTTCCTTTGCTTGTTTGTTTACCATGTATTTGTAGAGACTTTGTCTCATGTGGATTTACTCCATATCCTTTCATTCACCATACATACGTCTAAATGACAATTAGTAACTTAAAAAAATCATTACACAACATATCTTTTTTCTCTGACATAAAGTAATCATAATCGAAAATTTCTCTTTCATAAAAAAAGATAAATGAATAAAAAAATTAAACAAAATTATAATGATAAAAATAATTATCATCATCGTTTTGTTTTATTTATTTATTTATTTTCACAATGATCATGACTATGAATGACTGCATTTACAAAAATACCATAGCTGTTAAAAAAATAAATAACAAAAAACATTTCATTTCAATATTTTGCAACTATTTCTTATCAATATGTACCACGAACTTACTCTTTTTGAAACAGCGTTCTTCATTCTAACTTTAAGAATAGTCTCGTGTCGGTCAGCAAGGACAAAACTAGCCAACATTCCATATAGAAAAGAAGTGTAGATATTTACAGACATTTTGGAAGTGTCCAAAATCTATTTAATGAAATAAAGCAATGAATTAATTTTAATTTCAAGTAAAAACATACCTTAGAAGACGCACCACTCTTAGAAATATACGACTAGAATAATCCTTGGAAGATTTTTGTGTTACACGTAGTATGATTAAAGAGAATTAAATGGTTTGAAAATCTAAATTTAAGATATATTGTGTTTCAGTCAAATGTCACAAGATAGATGAGAGAAAATTCTTCAAACACTACACATTGCGCAAAATTCGTTTTTAAGCAGTAATATTCCCACATCACCTAACATGTACTTATAGGGATTTTGTCCCATGTGCATTTTCTCCATATCCATTTATTTGTTCATATTCACAACCACTTTGCCATAGTCTTGTACTCCGAATTCGTACCGCGATTTTGTCTACTTTTTCAAAACCGTAAACACCAAGGCTATGTCACTACAGACGTTTACTAATAGTAACGTTCGTCAAATATGATTTGATGTATCGTTAAAATGTTTCTGTTTCAAAAACACAAAAAGAAGTTTTGGAGTAGATCAAAATTTATCATGTATCCAAATTAATATAAAATAAGTAAACAGAAATAATATTTATACCTTTATTCTTGCATTAAAGCGACATCATTCTTTGAGCAGTTTATGTGCACCCTTCATTATAAATATCTAATAATACTCCAGTTTTTGTTGGGTTCACACTGCTTAAGTAATTTATTTTGTTTTATGTATTGTCTTTTATATCACAGTTTTATTGTAGTGTTGTTTTCGTCAGTGATGTTTATGGTACAAATTTGTAACAGTAATTTTGTCTAGTTAGTAGTTTTTGTATGATTATTTTACTATATGGGAATAGGATAAAGAAAGGTGAATCTGGGTGCCCATAAATTAGTATAACCCTACCGCTAGCTGTTGCTAGTGCTGGTATATAGTTCGAGTTGGACTGTTTCGAAATCTTATTGTTATTTACTTTTGTCTTTTGTTTGTGCGTGTGAAGTTCCCTAGTTGATTTTGGTATGTAATTGTTAGTTTTAGTCATTGCAGCTATTTCCTTTTATCTGTTTTATTTAATTTATTTACTATGATATTTTCATTTCAGTAGCTACATCTAGTGCATTGCTTGAGTTCTAAATGTCGTCTTTTTATTTCCGTGCTACTGCTAGTCTTTTTGTGTATTTATTTTTAGCCATTCACCACACATAGGGGGAGGGTTTGGATCCAAGAAAACGAGTTTAACCCCACCGCAATTTTTGCGCCTGTCCCAATTCAGGAATA
>MJUU01060499.1:13290-31224 GCA_002080025.1 Modiolus philippinarum
GAAGACCATATGGTGACCCCTAGATGTTTTGTTTTTTGTCGTTTTTACCTGGATATGGGATGTTGTCTCCTTGACATTTACCCCATTTCCTTTCTTTTTCATATTTGTGGCTGTATTACGTCCTTGTATTTTCTTTGCTTTTCTCTGTAGCCATTTTTGCCATGTCTTTGGACTTTGATTTTTGTGATCATCACCTCCCTTGTTTTTTTCGGTATTCTACTGCCGTTCATACAACTTGGGGGCTTGAGCAGTAACATGTAAAGAACTTAACAATCGACTTTTCATTGGACATGGACATGCTTACCTTTTTGGGGCGCCTGGTAATACCTCAATTTTTTCCGGGGGGGGGGGGGGGCCCNGGGGGGGGGTCACACTGCTAGTGCTATAGTCTTGTTGCGTTTATATTTATTTTGTTTACTAGTTTTGTATTTGTCATGTTGTCTCCACTTGTGTTTCCATTATTTTTTTAGATGTTAGAATTCCCCTTTTTTCCTTAAAGCTACAGTATTGGTTTGCCGTTTTATTTATACAAAACAAACCACACAAATTTAAGATTCGTCATTTTGAGCATAGCACAAAATACAGCTTTAATTTTGTCCAAATAATGGAATTGTTAGATAATAATACATACCATGAAAAGGAAAAGTCCAATATGTACATATGCTTTTATAACATACAATGATGATTTTTCACACAGCTGACGACCATATGCTACATTTTAACGTTATAAAAATAATTTAGTTTGTGATGAATTGACGCTACGTTTAAAATAAACATTAATTAATAAAAGCAAAAACACGAGGTAGGTTAAAACCATCACTCCCTAGTCCCCACATTTCAAACCTAGAAATAATGCATCAAATAAAAATTGAAAGCAATATTTGATATCAGCCCACATATTTGATACAAAGGAGATTTTCATGTCTGGTTAATAAAATCTGGAAGTATTTTTTGATTTCTCTTTATTTTTTTTATCTGAACTTTAAATAAAAACTGATTGAATAATTTTCAAAATTAAAAGAAACAAATGTTGTGTTTTGAATCCGTCCTATTTAGTGCTGCTTGGCAAAATTTATTTCATCTATCTTCAAACTCGGCATTGATAACAACGTAAGCATAAGTTGGAGAACTAGAAATAATCAAACAATTGACCAATTACCAGATATTGAATAGTTGGATTCAAGTTTATATTCGTAGATGACTTTAGTGTTATACAACCCCAGATGTTCCAATGGTAGTATGACGGTAAGTAATGCTGATGTTTCCTTTTTCTGTGTGGGTCATTCAGCTAATGCTTTGTTTATGTTTCTTTCATTCTCCATTCAGCTGTAATGTTCCCAAATCTCTGTTATATGGCATCTTATTTCATTTATTGTTGCAATTGTCACTTCAGAATCTTTTTACTGTCATCTCCATTTGACATGTTATATTTCCATTTCAAAAATGAGAAAAGACTTTTTAAGTAGATCCAGACTTTCTTGTTTACCTACCTGACATACACCGTCTATGACTTTAAATCGCACATTTCATCGCCAGTATGCTACACTTGGAGCAGATCATGCGCACCCTTACTTAGCATCTGAAGAAATTCCAGTTTTTTTTTCGGATTCACACTGCCAGTACTTTTGTTTTCTGCATTGTCTTCAATATCACCGTTTTGTGTTTTCTTCGTCAGTGATGTTTGTGGTACAGATTTGTAATGATAGGAATTTTGTCTAGTTAATAGTTTTTTTGTATGTTTATTATACTATAGGGGAAAAGGATACAGAAACCTAACGGCGTAACCCTACGCTAGCTTCTGCTAATGTAGGTTCGGCGGTTCCGAAATCTCTTTTTAAGTACTCTGGTTGATTGTTGCATGGATATTAAATTCAAAATTATCAATTAACATGGACAGTAATATTTCAGCTTCTCCTGCTTATGGAGTGTATGTTTCACAGTTGATTCGTTACGCGAGAGCTAGCACAAATTATACAAATTTTCTCATCAGTTAAAGTTACCTTCGCGACCGCCTTATTAATCAAGGCTTCCAAAAATTTCGTCTCATACGCTCATTAAAAAGTTCTTTAATAGATTTTAGTCCCGTGTGGAAAAATGTTTGGACCAACTCTGATTCAAGATTCTTTTATTTACTTAGTACTGGGATGATCATTTCTTTTAACCGTCTTCAACCTTTCAGTAGCGATTGCTGTTGAGTTTCGACCGGATACTACTGCAATGGTAGGAGAGGTTTGGCATGCCATAAATCCGGATTAACCAACCATTTCTTTCGAAATACCTGTACCAAGTCAGGACCATTGTGGTCGACAATTTTTCCAGAGGTTTCCACCTGATCTGTCTTTTCGTCTCAAGGACTACGGTTCTTGACAACTTTGTTCCGTTATTTTGTTATTATCCCCATTTTCAGTCATTGCAGATGTTTCCTGTCTTTTTTTTATTTAGTCTATTTACTAGATTTCCGTTTCACTGGCTACATTTCAAATAGTTTGAGGGCTAGAGAAGAAATATGTACCATTGATTTGTAATGGATTTTGTCTAAGGGGCAGAAAGTGACATTTCTTTTTCACTTACCCAACAATTATTCCACCATCATATAGTTAACTGATGACCGATGCCACTAGTGAAGCAAGAAACACTTGATGATAGCTCCAGTTTTTGTGGTTTTCTTATTAAGTTATATTCATTTGTTTTGTTATTTTGGCTTTTTGTTTAGCATCTCGATTACCAAGTGTTTTTTCTTTTTTTGATTTTAGATATTTTTCTTCTTTTCTCCTTTTTTTGCTTCAGTGTATTCAAATTCTGTATCTACATTTGTTATACTTTCTTCATTTCGTGACGTCAGTCCATATTATTTTGCTATAAAATCTTTATTTGCGATTTTTTTCTTTGGCTTGCTGCTTTCCTATTAGCTTGCCTATGTATAATAGGTATGGATTGCCCTCTAACTCTCAGTTCTCTTAGAATGCATTGCAATTCCCCTGCTATCTTATATAACCCTTTAGGCGTCATGGGTATCATTTAGATTATTAAATGTTGGTTTCTGATCACCACTTTTTGTGCATTTGACATAAACATCCTCCATAGGTTGACGACAAATTTGCAAATAGGCAAGTATTTTCTGCTGTCTCATACATACATTTGTATGGTATTTGAAATTTACTTAAGTTGGTACATTTTGACCATCCTGGTTATTCGATTTTTTTAAATTCGAACCTATCATATTCATTGGTAATGTTCTGGCAAATAGTATTGAAGAAATTTATATATCACTATTCCAAAACCTTCATACCATTTTTTTACAGGAGTTCAATTTAACACACATATAATACCACGTGGTTGCTTATCCCCATGGAACAAACATTTCAAATAATCACACCGTACTCCGTTACCTCGTATGCGATATACTCGTTCACATTACTTGTTAAGGTTTGAAAAAAAAGGTTGAATGGAATATTATCGAACGAAATTAGAAGGTGTCGAAATCCAAATGGTGAAAGGACAAAGTAGGTACAAAACTAACGGAAAATCTTTAAAATCTGTAAACAGCAATGGTACTGACTTTGTACAAATGGAAGGTTAAACCGGTAGTAAGCCTTCATTTCCATTACGGTTGTGTCCGATAGGAACTCAACAGCAATTGCCAACGAAAGATCGAAGACAATCAGAAGAAATGTTCTTGAATCATAGTTCGAAATGAAATTTCAATTTTTACCACAAGGGACTGATATTTTTTTTTAAACTTCTTTAATGACCTTTTTGGACAGAAGTTTTGAAGCCCTGATTAATAAGGAAGCCACGGAGATAACTGTGCCTAATGGGAAAATAAGAATAAATGGTGCTTGCTCTCTCCTAACGAATAAATTATGAAACATGCAATCAGTAAGCAGGAGAAGTTTGAATATTACTCTCCATATAAGGGAAAATGATTACTTTGTAATAAAAGCCAAATTTGTTGTAAATTTTAGTACAGATCTTTCAGATAGTAACGATAGTAATATACGATAGATATGCTTATATTTGGAAGCTGTGATTACGGCGCAGTACCACAACTCAAAGCAGTATATTTTGATGCGAGTTTGTTCACATCAAAATTTTTAACATGACTGTAGGTACCTGTGTCATAACATTACAACTGTCATTGTAGTATATTAAGTATTTGTTCTGTAGATGACGACAACTAAAATATAGGTTCACTTAAAAATTATTCAAAAATGTAATAAGTCCAGATCGTTTGTAATTTACGACTATATGGTAATAAAAATTTTCTAAAATTATTTTTTTACATGTTTCCTGTTTGGAAAATGAAGAAATTAAATGACTATTATATAGTGAAAAAGTAAGTGAGAACCGAACCGTCAATCAATGAACGAACAATCCATGGACAATGGCAAAATCAGACACACCCTAAGAAACAAGGACACCACTTGAGTACGGGACAAAAAAGAAAAATGAAGACACACATACAGATGAACAACAAAGACCCAATAAAAAACCATGGGTGAAATCAGGTGCACCGGTAGAGTAAGCATCTCCTGCTTCTTATAAGACACCCGCCGTGTTGAACATGTCAACTCCGGTAGTAAAGTCGAATCCGATAGAGGAAAAACAAACTTTTGTTGGAGAGGGAAAGATCTGTTGTCATCTGGGAAACAGATATCCCATAGCAATCCACAAGATCGCGATGTCGACCGTAAAACGTCTGTAGTGATGACTTTAAGTTTTTTAAACGTACCCTTGCTTAAGTTGTCTATTTGTAAGCAACCGAGCTCTATCAAGGAAGTCACTGTAACGACCACAAGCCCTTGAGTAGCGAATGAGTTGTGAGATGTAAACTCCATATGCTGGTGCTTTTGGAATGTTGCTACAAAGAAAAGGGAAATTGACTATTGGAAAAGTGAAGTCATCGCGTTTGTCATACAGGCTAGTTTGTAATTTACGTCTTTTGTCAATTTCAAGATGAAGGTCAAGGAACGAAGCCGATGTGGAAGTATCTGTAGTATCCTTAATTTCAAGCTCTTTTGGATAAATAAGATGAAGAAAATCACCAAAGTGAGGGTTGTTTAATGATAAAATATCTATATAATGGAAGCTAAAATTAATGGACTGGGCCAGTTGTTTGTCTTTATTTTGAAGAAGCCCTTCAATGAATTCTGCCACATAAGAGTGGAGACACAGGTCGGCTAAAAGAGGTGCACAGTTTGTTCCTATTGGAATTCCAATGGTCTGTTGAAAAACAAGTCCTCCAAACCGGACAAATATATTGTCGATCAAAAACTCTAACATTTTTATCACTTCTTCCTCTGTGTATTTTTTCTGTGATTCTGAGTCGTTTTTCACAAAGTATGCTTGTTCTCTGCCTATGACAATGTACTTATATCTTCGTTCGCCGTTCTTACGGGAGAAACATCTATGGATTATATCTTTCAGCCAAAATTTCAGTTGTTCATGAGGAATGGTAGTATGAAGTGTGGAGAAGTCAAATGTTTTAATGCTGTAATAAATAGAGTAACAAATTCCCATTGTTTGCCAAATGCAAAATTATGATTATACTTTAGATATATTTCAGTACTTTCCCAACTTCAGACATAACATTCATTGGTCGAATCATTATCTATATGAACTACACAAAGCATTTATGTTGGACAAAATGCCTGCAAAAATTTTGGACTTGTCTCTCGATTGTTGATTAATTAAACACGATTCTTACATAAACCTATAAACTGTACTTAACATCTGGGCTAAGATAATTTTTAGGATATTCACCAATCCAGTAGTCCATGCAGTACAGCGTTGCTGGCCCGAAAACCGATTTTACTTGGAAAAGTAAGTGAGAACCGAACCGTCAGTCAAAAGAACGAACAATCCATGGACAAAGGCAACATCGGAAACACTAAGAAACAAGGACACCAATTGAGTACGGGACAAAAAGGAAAAATGAAGACACACATACAGATGAACAACACGGACCTAATAAAAACCATGGGTGAGATCAGGTGTACCGGTAGAGTAAGCATCTCCTGCTTCTTATAAGACATCCGCCGTGTTGAACATGTCAACTCCGTTAGTAAAGTCAAATCCGATAGAGGAAAAACAAACTTTAGTCTTAGATGGAAAGATCTGTTGTCATCTGGGAAACAGATATCCCGTAACGATCCACAAGATCGTGATGTCGGCCGTAAAACTTCTGTACTGATGACTTTAAGCTTTTGGTAACGTACCCTTGCTTAAGCGAGCACCCCTTGACCCATCTTTCAAAATTACGTATTGTCATATTTTCTCCTTTCAAGATTGTGGTCATGGAGTTAGTAGTATACATGTATTGGGTTTTATTCGTATGTTAACTAAACTATAGGGAAACGGGACAGATACAGGGGAGGTTTGGGTACCCACAAACCGGTTTAACCCTATCGCTGGCTTTCGCTAGTGTCGGTACCAAGTACGGCTGTCCCGAGTTCCTATCATTGTTTACGTTTGTCTTTTGGCTAATTTGTGGTTTTCCTGTGTAGTTCCCTAGCAGATTGTGGCATGTAATTATAATTTTCAGCCATTGTAGGTGTTTCCTGTTGTCCCTTCTATTTCATTAAGTAGTCTATTTACGTAAGCAGCTAGGCTCTATCAAGGAAGTCATTGTAACGACCACATGCCCTTGAGTAGCGAATGAGTTGTGAGATGTAAACTCCATATGCTGATGCTTTTGGAATGTTGCTACAAAGAAAAAGGTAGTTGACTATTGGAAAAGTGAACTCATCGCGTTTGTCATACAACCTAGTTTGTAATGTACGTCTGTTGTCAATAGATGATTTGCCAATTAATTAAGGTCCGTGCAAGTTCTAGTCAAATTTTGTGTTTCTTGGTCAAACCTTGAAAGGGAAATTACTCATACACCGGACAAACAAATATTAAACATGCACGCTTGTTTTAAAGTGCGGTCTTCGTGCTTAGCCATCCTGGACAAAGTAATTCCCTACACACTATTTATGATATTCTGCAGTAAGTTAGCATATTTTCGATTTTTTAATACTTTCCTACTTACTGAGAAGACAGTTCAAGTTAGTACAGTTGTTTATTTTTTTACTTGAAACAAGTAACACTTTAAAGAATGGTAAGCGCTATTGGGGATTGGGTTTTAATTATGTTGCTGGCTAAACGTCTGCTAAAGATTAAACTATCATAACGTTTAATTAAAAATGCTTTATTTTTTGGTTGGTTTTCACAAGCAGGGGACCATTCTGTCCCCTTGAGATTTTTCAAAAAGTTACCTCCCTTTTGGGTTTCGCTAAATTCATTCTGTTGATAGCAGAACTGGCAAATGGTCTATTTCAAGATGAAGGTCATGGAACGAGGCCGATGTGGAAGTATCTGTAGTATCTTTTATGGTTGTGTTCCTGAACGAGCTGTTGATCTTGTTTTTCTGTATCACAAGACTTAACTAAATAGTAATAAAAATCCAACTCTTGTAATTTCAAGATAATTATTAAGTTAAATAAATTACTACAACGAGAAATAATATGGTAGCGTTCAATTTAATATAAACATCTCGATATTAAAATAATGTCAAGAAAATAGGACTGTGAACGGTGAATATGTTTACCTGATCAGCTGATCGAAGAACTCAATATTTGAATAAACGGACTATAGTTTTTCCTATTTATAGTGTAATTTACATAATTAATTCGCGTTAAAAATAGTCCCAAAAATGGCGGCAGTGTCAACAACTGAAGTGAAAGTGAGAACTGTTCGAGCCAAAACTAAGCTGCTTTTACGAGATAAACATCATAAGATACTATGAAACAACTATTAGAGTAAGTAGTTAACCGGAGTTATGGATATTCTAGCGCAAAACATATGAAAGCCGCACTGACGTCAATGGAAGCCAAAATGATCATGACGGATTCCCGCGATCACAGGATGTCATTGGAACATCGGCGACGTCTTGTAAATAAGAAACGGATGAGTAAATAAATATGAACGGCATCATTTTGTAGAACTTATAACGTTTATAACACTGCCCTCCATTTTATAAAATTTCGTCTCGAAATTTGCAAGAAGATTACATGTTCATGGGATTAAAAATTCACAAATCTTGCATTTTCGAAGACAATATGCATACAAACTATGAGAATAGACACTTGAGCAAATATTCAATAGTATTGAAATGTACAATATCTGGTACTTGAAGACATTCAACGACACATACGGCACGAATGTATCGCACAAATATTAAAGGTACTTAAACTTCAGAATGCCTATTCGCACAAATTATAAATACTTGTCACATAAGTAAAAAGAAAAATAATTATGCAAATCTCGTATGACATTTCACAATTTTGAATCGTACACGAAAAACAATTAACGGCATCTTCCATTCTTCCTAGGAACAACATAAATTTCCCTTTGAACTTGGTTTACAGAAATTCTTAATTCATAATTAAATAATCAATTTTTATTGCAGCTTGGTTCAATCCACATTTCTGTACTTCTAATCCTAAACTCTGTAATATAAACTATTTCAGCAGGATACCACGGGTAAGCCTTGGACATCGGCCTTGTCCTCGGCGTTGCCATAAATATCTGTTAATTCATGTTCAGGGCTAACATTCTGACACCTTCTATCTGTTAGGACATCATTTCTGTACACATTTCTCTAGTAAAGCCTTTGTACTGTTTTATCTTCGAGTTACAAACTTTTCTGTTGTTTGAAGCTTCCCAATGACCGAAATTTTTAGTTTCATCTACTATACTGAGCTTGCCAAAAAGGTAGTTCTTACTTAATTTAAGAGGTCGAACATTAAGGTTGATTAATCTTACGGGTTTACTCTGGTTTTTCTGGCTTAAGTATTGTCTGATTCATTTGTAAATTACTGTCGTTTTCTACAATAGCTTCATACATGACATGTTCATAAGACATAGCTTCCTTGCTACATGTCATCACCTTGATTTCTGCTTTAGGACTTACAGGTTCTTTAATGGGTTCATCCACAATTACCCTAGCCACACTAGTACCGTCTGTGTACCTCTTAGTGTTACATTCAATCCAGTGACCACCTATTTGGATACCTCTTTTGGAGTAGATAGTCATATCCTTCTCATCAATAAGGTCACAACCCAAAAGAATATCATCTCCTATGGGGGCTACATAAACAGACCATGTAAAAGTCTCACGCCCAAGCTCGATATCTACCTCAGCAACTCCTTGAGTCTGCATATCTTTACCTGCCTCTGCAACTACTAACTTCCTAGTTGCTTTCCTTAATGCAGGTCTTCTTTGCTCTGGAATCTGCCAATACAGTGCTTCCCTGAGGACTGACACCTCAGCTCCTGTGTCTATCACAGCTTTACTGTGAATACCACTGATTACCACTGGAACCTTTATGGTAGCTGCACTTACCCTGTTGATCACAATTTCTCCTTTAATTGTATCACTTGGCCTGGCTCTACCATCCTCTGTTCCCTGTTTGTAATCAAACTGTATTTCCTCAGATTCAAACACATTTTTAATGTCGAGGTCCTCTGCAAATACGTCTGGACTATGCCACCAGTTTTATGATTGTGTTCCTGAACGAGCTGTTGATCTTGTTTTTCTGTATTACAAGACTTTACTAAATAGTAATAAAAATCCAACTCTTGTAGTTTCAAGATAAATATTATGTTAAATAAATTACTACAAGTAGAAATAATATGGTAGCGTTCAATTAAATATAAACACTGGTATCCCGATATTAAAATAATGTCAAGAAAATAGGACTGTGAACGGTGAATATGTTTACCTGATCAGCTCATCGAAGAAATCAATATTTGAATAAACGGACTATAGTTTTACCTATTTATAGGGTAATTTACATAATTAATTCGCGTTAAAAATAGTCCAAAAAATGGCGGCATTGTCAACGACTGAAGTGAAAGTAAGAACTGTTCGAGCCAAAACTAAGCTGCTTTTACGAGATAAACATCATAAGATGCTATGAAACAACTGTTAGAGTATGTAGTCAACCGGAGCTATTGATATTCTAGCGCAAAACATATGAGAGCCGCACTGACGTCAATGGAAGCCAAAATGAACATGACGGATTCCCGCGATCACAGGATGTCACTGGAACATCGGCGACTTCTTGTAAATAATAAGCGGACGAGTAAATAAATATAAACGGCATCATCTTTGTAGGACTTATAACGTTTACAACAGTATCCTTAATTTCAAACTCTTTCGGATAAATAAGATGAAGAAAATCACCAAAGCGAGGGTTGTTTAGTGATAAAATATCATCTATATAACGGAGGCTGAAATTAAAGGACTGGGCCAGTTTTTTGTCTTTATTTTGAAGAAGCCCTTGAATGAATTCTGCCTCATAAGAGTGGAGAAACAGATCGGCTAAAAGAGGTGCACAGTTTGTGCCTATTGGAATTCCGAAGGTCTGTTGAAAAACAAGTTCCCCGAACTGGACAAATATATTGTCAATCAGAAAATCTAACATTTTAATCACTTCTTCCTCTGTGTATTTTTTTCTGTGATTTTGAGTCGTATTTCACAAAGTATGCTTGTTCTCTGCCTATGACAATGTACCTATATCTTCGTTCGCTGTTCTTACAGGAGAACTTCTATGAATTAGATCTTTCAGTCGATATTTAAGTTGTTCATGAGGAATGGTAGTATAAAGTGTGGAGAAGTCAAAAGTTTTAATTCTCTTACAATGCGATAATGATCTTGATTTTAGGATGTCAAGCAGATCTTTAGAGTTTTTTAATATCCACATATCATTTACACTACTTCTTGAAAAGGTAATATCACAGTATTTTTGAAGGCCCTCTTTTACGGCTGTCAAGATGGAGGTTAAAACCTTAGAAAGAGGGTTTGTGGAACCTAGAACCTTGCAATATCTAATTTTTTGTGATTTTGTTGAAAACTAAGGAGTATCTCCCTCATGCAAAGCTCTGTTCTTAGCTGAGTTTGGCTTTACATTTTGATCATATTGGTTAATTTTTCTCTATCAGTTTTTGAAAATCTTTGAGTTTATGGTCTTCCAAACATTTAGATTTTATCTGCACTGAGGAGACATAAGTTGTCGAAATGCGCATATGCAGAAAATAAATTCACAGTGACTTCGGTATTTAGTTATTTGCAGATCCGGCGATATACCGTTGTTTGTATGGGCATTTGTGTAAGTACATGGAAGGGAGATCGGTGTCTTCATCTTTGGTTGAAATTCCAAAGGAAATTAAAACAGATTCATGGTTCTGTAATATCTCCTCTTTAGACAGAGTAGTAGCTGTGTAGGTTGGATTGTCTTGGGGTTAAAAATGCCTTGTTCTTTCTTTAAACATTCGATGTAATGATTTTTACAGATGAAAATGATGTTATTAGGGCCTTATCTGCCGGAACAACAACATATTTGTCATGAATGGAGGACAAGGCGTTTAGTTTAGACCCTTTTGATTATTTGTCCTCTATAAGCTTTTGCATCTTTCCATGTATCAATTTCCATGGTTTGATTTTGACCATAGTTATTGAAGTCATTGCCTTTCAATAAGACAAAGTACCACATCAGAAATACATGAAACAATTAATATAAAAAAAGCACGTCCATAAACGATCTCCATAAAAGTAGGCGTTAGATGATCAGGTGCCCTGGTTAGCGATCTACCAATAAGTTCGTAAAAAAACTTGACGTCCAAAAGTCCCAAAATCAAGGTAATGAAAAACCGGGAAGACGTCTCATATAAGCTACAGAAATCTTAGGGTCCTGTTGAATATATACCAGTTATTAGTTGTGGTAGCTGCGTGCAAGAATACATACAATTCGCTTAAGTTTATAAAATATTTTAGACTATTAATAAAATATATAAGGTGTCCAAAAATGCAATACAATTATGACACAAAAATCAATATACGATGTTTAAATTGAAATAATATTTATACCTTTATTCTTATATTAAAACAACAGTAAATATTCTTACAGAGTCTTCATTTTAATCACGATTTAGGATTTCCAGTTCCCTTTGACTGTCTTTTATCAGTTGTGCTTGTTTCGCTTTTAGAAGCGGTTTCTGTAGAAGGAGTGCCTGAATCAACACCCGATTCCGACTTCACTACAGGCTTAACGTCTTTTAGACCAGAAGATTCCTTCTTTACTTCCGACAGTGTCGCTGGTGACTCAGATTTAGCAAAGTCCTTGCTATGTTCTCGAGTGTCTGTAGATTTTGGTTTTATGAACGATTTGTTTAAATCTGGTTTTGATGACGAATCACTTCTTTCAGCTTTTGCATCTGTAATTTTTGAGACTTGGTCTGTTGAAATCTTAACACTACCAGATTCTGTATTTTGTGTAGTTGATTTTTGTTTGGACAATGATAAAGGACTCTGGTTCTTACCTTTTGTGATCTCTGTATTTACTTTACTAGAATCCACAGGTTTAGTAATTTTATCATTTCCTGACTTAATAGTTTGTGATTTGGGTTCAACCAACGTTTCTTTACCTGTACTCTTGTCATTAATGACGCCCGATCCTGCTGGCGATCCAGTTGTTGGCTTTTGGACATTATTATCAACTGTAGGGTCTGTTATTTGCGATGAAGTTGGTTTGTCTATTCTTTTGAATATTGGTGGATCTTTCGGTTCAAAACTTGGTATTCGCATTTTGTCTATTACGCTGCCTCTATTTGTTTTGAATTGAATAGTCCCAAAATTGATAAGCTTTTCTGCAATACCGTCCGTTTCAAAGTAGAACTCATCGATTTTGGATTTTGGATAAAGAATTAAGTCAACATAACCGAATTCAGCTATAAGTTTATTGGTGCTATTTTCCTCATCAAGAATGAAAAGTTCCATTTTTCCATATGCAGGATTTTCATAAACACCCAAGTATTCGTCCAGCTTTCTCTTTGGTGCTAGCATTTTATCGATCTTTGGTTTCTGTCTTTTGGGCTTTGCTGGAAACCAAGGTTCTGGGAACGAGCAGATCAGACTAGAATTTAACCATGGAGTCAATCCCATATACATGTCAGCTAGATATTGGTGAATAGTATATCGGAACATAAAATCCTCATCATCACCCGTCATTGAAGTGTATATACCAACATTCATATCCGGCAACAGTGTTATCATATTCTTGTATCCCCATGTAGACCCAGTATGTGTTAACATGTTATAACCTGTAATTGAAATTCTTAAACATAATAATAAAACAATGTGTCACAACAGCTGCAAATACTACTGGTATTACTGCAAATGTTTATTTCGATATTTTACATCCTTTAAGTACAGCTACTTTCAAGTAAATGAAGGAAAGGAAATTACAATCTCTCGGAGGAGAACTGCTTATCTATGGTTATGGAACATTTTATACTTTTTCGATGTTGAGTTCTAACGAAACATCAGATGAAGTCGGTCTCTGTAAAAACTTGGTTTTCCAATTTGTCTAATGAAAATATGTTAAACAAGATCAATCAATGTTTTATACGTATTGTATGAAGTTGATGCAAATATAGTTCAACTTCCGTTGACAAATATATTGTAGACTAAGCTTCAAGACCCAATAGCTATTGTTTTTTAAAAGAATCAATAACATCTTAAATTAAAATAGATCCTGGAAATGTATTCTGTAAACAAAGCCGAATGCCCAAGAAATAATGTAAATGAAAGATTTGGTCAGAAAATCTATCAAAGTATAAACATTTTGTTACTTTCTATATATCCGTTATACATGCGAACAATATTCTCTGAATACTCCCGTAACATAAATTCAACTCTGTAGAATCATCATTAAGATTAAAATTAAAACAAAGCCACAATTCTCATAACATGTGCCCTTTAATATTGTCTGTTCGAAGTAAATTAGCAGTTTTTGCTTTTTGCTCTGTCTCTTTAAAAACTATTCCATTCTATTTTCTTTTGGAATGCCTGTGCCAGGTCGGGACCATTCCGGTGGACAATTTTGCCAGTAGATTCCACCTAATTTGTCTTTTTGTCTGGTAGACTTCGGCTCTTGACCACTCTGTTCGGTAATTTTGTTATTACCCCCATTGTCTAAATAATTATCTAAAAATATTTTTGCTTTTTTATGTTATTCCTTTATGTTTAAAAGTGTCATCCTACTTAATACTTTCTGTAATACAATGTCGAATTTCTCATCCAAATCATTGGAACAGTAACTACCAGCACATCACATGGTTCTGCCATGAATATTTGATATGAGAAAATTGTGTTTCACTAGTATATCGATATCTTCTATATATTTCATACTTAGGGGACGACCATTTGATTCTGAGGGGGGGGGGCGGCGAAAATTAATATTCTGGCCCGCAAAATTTTGAAAATAAATAATCTGGCTCGACCGAAACTGCCAGCCCCCCCCCCCTCAGAATCAAATGGTCGTCCCCTTAACTTGTGCTAGCAACAGTTGCTGCTTAGGAGTCAATGTAAGAATGAAGTGGACGTTTTATCATTTGTCATGTTGAACAGATGGTATACATTTTGTCAAATTAACAGTATTGGTCTTGGTGTGGGTAATTTCGAGTCTTTGCTATATTAATCATTGTCAACTGTGCAGTGTGATATATACATAACAGAAAAAAAACTTGCTTCGACAAAGGAGAGTTATGTCTGTATATAAATACACCCTTTTGTTTACCTCTGTAGTGTCCTGTCCTCCAGCCTAAAGCATAACCAGTCTGACTGAATGTTTCCGGAACGTGGGGCCTTGTATAAAATGTAGACAAAGAAGATTTGGACAATACGTTTTCTGGTTTGTGTGTATCTTCTAGCGCATCTCTCGATAAAATACGGCGACCTTCCTGGTTCTTTCCGTGATTTAAATGGAAAAGCATCCACTTGGCCATATCAACAGCACTACTCAATATACAGCTTGCTCCACACAGTTCACTCCATCGCCTACAAAATCGTCAAATATTATTAATTTCTCATATTCAGAGTGTTTTTAAAAAATATTTCCGAAATGCAAGCAATTTAGGCATGTTCTTCAAGGGGAAGTAACACACACACACACACACACATACACACACACAGAGTCCCCTATCCATTTTAGGACAGAACAAGATTTCGTTTCATATTAATTAAATATATTTTTTGTTTGATAAATACCTACATGCTTTGGAATATTTTTGCTGGAGTAAGTAGTTATTTTATTTTTTTCATTTTGGGATTAACTGTCGTTGTTTGCTGCAATAGCATAGCAAAACATGTCTGTCGAGCTTGTGAGTTACTTGCCAAAAATCAGGACAATGAAGTCAATGTGAAATATAGGTAGTTATCAATATATAAAGCGATAAAGTAATATCTAGGCATTCCCCATGTATACAAATGTCATTTTGTAACAAAATATCAAATGAAAAGAGCGAATTTGCAAATGTTTTGATTTGATGAGCATTGGCCACACAATAGTTTGTCGAATTAGAAATCTGTATATTTCAAATTTACAGTAATTTTGGTTTTGGTATTTCTTAATTTGTTTCCACCAGTTCGATGACCCTGTTGTGTGGACGGACTACCTAGAGCATCTTTACACCCCGGTATACCAGAACTACTGGTCCGAAAACTCCGATTTTCTTTGCGGAATCTTGCAATATCAAAGGTGATTTATTTTTTTTTCAACTAAAGAGTGCATCCCTTATCAAAGCTGTGTCCTTATGTGATTTTACTTTTCGTTTGGATTCTTATAGTAGTTTATCTCTATTAGCTTTTATACATCCAAATTATTAATTTGGTTCGCAGTTGTAGGAAAAAGACAAAGACAGAAATGTACTATACAATAACATTGGTCATTTGCAGTGTTGAAACCATTCTTCTATTAAATCAGTGACATGTATATTGACAAATATATGACATTATACTGTGCAACGTTTAATATAAACATTACATACTTTGATAATTCGAAAGGAACTGGATGTAGTTCACCGTAGACATCTAAATAACCCTGAGCTAGTTCAATGGTACTCTCGTTTGCAGTTGTGAAGAAATCGGAGTCTGTCATGCCAATTTTATCAAATAGTTCCTCTTTAATCAACTTCTCATATTTGTTTCTTCCTATCTTCTCGGCAAGTCTTGCAGCTTGTCCATACATAATATTACTATAATAGAAGCTATCCCTGAATCGTCCACGTGGTCTCAACTCTTTAATTCTCCTGCAGATACATACAAAGATTTCATGATTCGTACTTTAAATAAAGAAATAATACATCGCCTCTCCTGCAGTCTGGAATCCGTAAAAAGATTCCCGTGCGAGAGATGTATGCTCTCTACATATATTTCAGATAAATAGTGTGCTTGTAACTGAGGCAATATTTTATATGGATACACTATCATACTTTCAATTTTTTCATGACATGTTTTGTAATTTCAAAATGTTGTTCTTACCAAAACTGATGATTTGAATATGTCAAGTTTTTTCAGTTGACTCTGTAAGTGCTCTGTGGCTATTTTTATGTTGTGATTGTCTTCTATTAGTCTTGTTGTCGAGCAACGGATTACAGTAATTGCAAGTTAATTTTATGTTTGTTGACGATCCCGCATCCAGGAGTTGTTCTACCTTTAGCAATTAATTTCGCTTATACCGGTGCTAGGGGCCTTATTGAACTTACTGTAAGGTATAAGCATATCTCAATGTTGAAAGCATCATAATGACTTCAAGATGAAGAACAACTGTAAAGGCGTTGTTAAATGGCTTGGTTCTATCGAGTATTTGTAAATAATTTTAGTCAAAAACAGCTTTTTTTAAAAATTATAATAAAAGTTTAAAGAAAAAAACAGCTTCTTTTGTTTGATTTAATATGATAATAAGATTTTGTTTAGCAATGACTATGCCAATATAGTGGTCACGGTCGAGGCCATAGTGCACGACCCGAGGGTCCAATTCCAATGTTAGTAAGTAGACGTTCTTGCCATTTACTGGTTATTACATACTATTATATAAAATAGTATGTTGACCTTCCTCAACTTTCTGAATCCCCATTGGTTTGATCAAGGACGTTTTTACATGAATCACATGATTGAATTCTCAGGCAAACAAAATGGCGAATCCAAAACAGTTCGAAGCGACTGTCGCCAATGTCGGAAAGAAAAGGTGTAACAGTGGATTCATTCGGGCAGTGTATTCCTTCCTTTTGGATAAAATGCACTAGGGTAAAATATCCACAACATCTAATTGACCAATCACAATGGAGCACTGACCGTGACGGAATAAACATCATAGGTTGTTTATATACCTGGAATTTTTGCACACCGGAAAGAAAGTACGCTTACAAAGGTCATAACTACTATATACCAGGTATGATTATTTCAATATTTTTAACGGTGTTTTTGTAGAAATAATCACTGAAGCAATATATAACGTTAATACAGAAAGAACACAATGCGATTGATAAGAACGCATGCAGTGGAACGAGTGTTATCATACAACTAAGGGTCGGACACTTTAATTTATTACCAAGAAAGGGTACTTGAAGAATATTTGGCGGGCGAGGGAAGGGTGGGAGGGATAGGATATATGTCTGGATCATGAACCATACGTAGACCACTTTAACGAAAATTTGCAACCCCAATGTAGACTTTTAATGTAACTCTGCAACCCTAATTTGTCAAAAGAATGCAAACTTTCATAAAATTCATGACCAAAAAATAAAAAAATCATGACAAGTTAGTGAAAACTATTCCAGTGTAAGGCACGGGCCATTTGATTTCGGGGGAGGGGGGAGGCTGGGAATGGGATTTCCACCCAAGCAGGGAAATTTTTTGGTGCGTGAAGAGTGCCATTTTGTTGAGACAAGTTTTGTTCTAACGAACAAAGTCAAAGTCAGAATATTTTTTCAACCCAGGTACTGGTCTGAGAATTTTTTTGTTACGATAATCAGGACCAGAATAAATTTTTTTTCTAAAAAAATGTCATAACTACTAAATACCAAGTAGGATTATTTCAATATTTTTAA
>MJUU01060499.1:43080-61321 GCA_002080025.1 Modiolus philippinarum
ATTTTTTTTTCAAATATGAATAAAAAGTGGGGCCACCAATCATTTAAGCCCAAACACTGTATTTGAAAATTGAATCATCTTACAAAGAAAATGATAGAGAAAGTGAATATATCTCAGGAAATAGCTAATATATATAGAATAATGGAAGTTTTGTTTTTGATACATGAAATACTGGCGAACAATAATGGACGAGCCCCTTGTGGACGAGTCCATTATTGGAGCCAATATTTCTCGTATCAAAAACAAAACCTCTATTATTCTTTTTATCGGTAATTAACTAAATCATTAATATAACAGATTTTGAAAATGAATGTTAATTTCAAACAAATCGTGAAATTGACTATTATTGATTAGTAAAAGAATTTGTACCATCCAGTAAGAGTCTCTGTAAGATGTACATTTCTTTGTTTTATTGATTCTGATTGACAAAGTAGGCGTGGCCTAAGATACTTTTTGCCAATATTTCTTCGTATTCGGACAGTAGCAAATACTGAAAAATATTTGCTTCTTGAGATCACAGGAAACTCATACAAATTACCGATAAAATTTATTATAGATTTTGTTCAAACTTTGTATGTTTTTTTTTCAAATAATCAGATTGTTTACATATAACAAATAAAAGTCAGGGGTCACTATTGAATAAGAGAGATAATTTGTGAAACGCCATTTTCTTTAGAGATTTTTTACAAAATTATTGTATCAAATTATCTCCCTTGCGTATTTTCTGTGTTCCGTTAAACCCACTACCAGATGAACAGCTTTACCTATGTAGCGCATCTTTTGACATGAAAATATTGTAAAAGAGATCATGTACAAAGTGTTTTATTGACTTTGAGTATTTCTTTAAATAAATAATTATTTTGTTAATTTTCTAATTGTACTAAATCTAAATGAATAAAGATTTGATCAAAACGGCGGAATAATACCACTGAGACACCTTAACGATACTTTTTGCCTCTTTCATAGTTATGTAATAAATAAATTATGGACTTCCTATAGTATTGTCTGTTGGGTATAGTGTCCGCGTCTGTCGACTCGTGCACTATACAAACCAGACAATGCTATAGGAAAACGGTTCCCTCGGAAGAAGTCCATACTGTATTAGTATTAAATTTAAATGATCATACTTAATCCAAGCAAGAAAGTTAAGAGCCAGTGTATCTGAAATTAAGAATCTATAAACAGAATTACAATTTTATCTGTAATATTTATACGTACCCGATTTGTGTAACATATTTTCGTTTGCTCTGAAATGTACATCTTGCAACCTGAAAAAAATTGTTTTACTAGATGCCATTCAAGGCCCATATCGTTCATCTGGACCATCACTCTTAGACAACAGAATATTTAACCACAAGTTTTCAACTATTCTTGAAATGTTTTTTGCCGATTTCATAAGACGTTTTAAAAATATATTTTGCGCCTTTTTAAAGTAAAAGGTAATTTCATAGGAAAAAAAGTCGTATAAATGGACTTACGGAAAGGGTCTAACATAATACATTTAAAGTTGTATTATTAAAAATCTGCTGACAAAAAAAGGAACCAGAGGCTCTCAAGAATTTCACCTTGGCCATGGCTGACGCAGACAGCTGAGATAACCTAAATGACAAAGGCTCCATTTTTAAGTATGTTAATAGATCTTGATATTATTTGCCTCAAAGTTGAACTATATAGCCTGATGTAAACAATTTAGGATATGGTGTAGACTTACTGGTCACCTTTTTTACCTAGTAGTTTCAGAGGAGAAGATCTGTGAATGTGTTTCCAATAAATTCAAATGCTTCCCACTTTGCCCGTTTAGACTGAGGTACAGACTTGATTGACAATTTTGTTTTAAAGGACACTCAATAAATATCGTGACCTAGTTTGGATAAAACTGAATTCATTGTTACAGAGCAAAATATCTTCGACTGCCGTAAAACTAAGTTCCTCGATAGCAGCTATCTTGGATAAAGTGCAGATTTATCAGATATATTTCTGAAAGGGTACCACCAAATGAATATTGCCATCTAGTTTGGATACAATTTGTTTTGTTGTTTCAGAGGATAAAAAATCTTTGATTGCTTTTCCATATGGGCTTATGTTGAACTATGTTCCCACTGGCAGCCATCTTAGATGTGGTGAAGACTTTCCGGATATATTTTCTAAGGGGCCAACTATAGACTATTGTGACCAAGTATGCTTCCAATTGGCTCAGTAGTTTCAAAGGATAGGTTCATTGAATGTGTTTTCCTATAGGGTACAATGTTAAGCTAAGTTCCCCGCTGGCAGCCATCTTGAGTGAAACAACGGCAGTAGAATACCGAAGGAACAAAGGAGGGAAATCCACAAAAATCGAAGTCCAAAGACATGGCCAAAACGAAAACACAGAAAACGATGGCGCCAGACACAAAACAAAGACGATAGACAGACACAAAGCACGGAAATAGAAATCACAACATTCAAAACAAAGGCACTAAAACTCATGGTTTTACATGAGTGAAGTGCAGACTTGCCAGACATATCTCAATAAAGGGAACCAAACAAGGACTGTAAGATTTGACCAATTAAGGGCAATTACTCTTATAAGGGTACTTGGATTAATTTTAAAATTTGCATATGGATAGGTCTTGATTTTCTAAACATTTTTGCAATCAAAATCAACCTCTGTCTCAAATTGTATTTGAGATATAAGACAAAATGACAAAATACATCAGCAAACGAGAGAAAATTAAAATCACGAAAAATTTGGCTAATAAAGGGAACAACATTTCAGCAATTAATCTTTACCTCTATCTGTTATAGTTATTTAATAAAAAAAGAAAAAAAGAAAAGTTTACCGAAAAAGGACAATAACTCCTAAAATTGCAGGGAAAGTAGATCTTGTCATGCTGATCATTTTTTATCCTCGACAGTTTTTTTATATCTGTAAGGGTTTTCGAGTTATTTGCCAAAAATTGCAAGTTACACCTGTGTTCTATTTTTAGTAACATAATATTGTTTTACATGAGACATGAAAAAATAATAAAATAAAAAAAAAATAGCAGCCGTTGTAATGATTAAGTTGAAGTTTTGTTCCATTGAGTCCAGTGGTTTCGTAGAAGAATTTTTTTGAAACACTGGAGAAGATTTTTGAAACATAGGAAAAGATTTTTGAAAAAGAGCTGGCGATGGATGAACGAAGTACGACGACGGACGCCAAGTGATGGCAAAACCTCATCCTGGCATAGCAATTGAGCTAAAACCTAATTATTTGGCAAACAATACCCGAACGCCTGCAATGAAGTAATACGCCCTTTCGTTATTTCAACCAAATAATCTATAGGAGGGGTAAAACACCTCTGGTAAAAAGAAAATTCTAAAATTCGTGATAGTGATTCAAGATCTCTAATTTGACGAATTCTTTATTACAAATTGCTAACCTAGATAGTTGCTAAAAAGTTCGCAATAATCTGAAGTCTTTTTCGACTTTTTTTCAGGCACATCATAGCAATGATGAAAAAGTTTATTAAAAACACAGTTTATTATTTACAGTTGACACATTGATTCAGGTTGAGATTGTGGTTGTTTTGTTTCTTAATAAGTAGGAAATATTCTTAAAAATCAATTAAATCGAATAAGTGAATCGAACCAGAATATTCATCAGCACTTTACTAGATGATATGAAAGCGACAAAAACGATTATCGTAATCAAAATACAAATAAAACAACAACAAAAGCGTTATTCCTTTGCTTTGTTCATGTGCATTTTCTCCATATCCTTTCATTGTATATGGAAAAAATGAAACGAAAAGTTTCGGAAAAGGCAAAAGATAATTTAAATTTAAAGAAAATTAAATAAGAAGAAAGTGGAAACTTCAATTTCAATCTTAACAATGAAGGGATATGGAATAAACGCAAATGAGACAAAATCTCTATGAATACATGGTAATACAAAGCAATTGAACAACGTTTTTATTGCCGTTCTTCATCTCGAAGTCACATAAATACATGAATACACATTAAATGTCAATTCACATTTATCTACAAAAATCATTAAATCCTCCAGAATCTGACTTGAACACAAACAATCATTACTTACGACGTAATCACCACGTCTTATATCCAATCCCGGTGTCGTAACATTATAGAACGACTGTAATAGAAGGTGATGGCTCGTTAAGTATTGTTTCTGTCTGTTTGTCCTTCTATCATTGTTAAAAGAACTGTTTATAAAAAAAAAATCTAAAAATACTCATAATACTTCTTTTTAATTAAATGTACTAAATGTAATACGTAGGATATTCTGCCTTTTCATAATCTAGGATCAAGTTCCTCAAATACATCTCATCTGTATTATTAAAAGCTATAATTATACATGGACGAGAGGGTCGTTGTATGAATCAGTTATAACCCACTAGGATTATAGCGATTGCCTCAGGGTTATAACAACTAAATAATAATGGTTTTATAAAAACTTAACATTGAAGACGTGTATCTCAGTTTACTGGCTCATTTTTACTTTGTCCTGGGATGAATATTTCTTTTCACTGTCTACGACATTTCAATAGCAATTGCTGTTGAGTTGCTACATAACACTTCCACAATGGAAGGGGAGGTTTGGAGCAGTTTAACCCACCATTTCTTTTTGAAGGTCCAAGTCAGTGTGGTTGACAATTTTCCGTTGTTTCAGCACCTACTTTGTCCCCAGGCCACGTGAATATCGTGTCTTGACAGTTCTTTATCAGAACATCTTATCGCGATATTTTTTGTATAACGTGCACACGGCTTGCTAGAGATTCATAACAAACGCCCACAAAAGCGTTTTATTATCTATAAAAAGCCCCTAATAACACTTTATCAGACTTACAAAACATATTTTAACAGTTTTCCTAGAATGGAGAACCGGTATCATATTCCATTGTTTCTGTGATATTTTCATGCTAAATTTATCTATAAAAACTTGAAAAATATAATGAATAACAGAATATGCTTTGAACAAAGTATTGCTAGGCCTCATGGTGACTGACTCCAAGATAACGAACAACAATACCAATTGTTCCATTGCTTTTTTTACCGTGTATTTATAGAGACATTGTATCAAGTGCATTACCTCAATATCCCTACATTGCTTAATACAGAGACCTTGAACAGATATATTTACCTGTGGAAGTTGGGGAGACATACGTCCGATTTCTGTCCAGGTGCCGTTCCTGATTCGATAACCCGATATCACATACCCTATTTGGAAAAAAAATACAGATATACTATAGAGCACCTTTGATGTTCTTGCAAAAAAGCAACTGTATTGTTAAAGGTAATTATAGATTTTTTGAAAGACAGTAACTTCTTGACAATGCATATCAATGAGAAAAGATACCAAGGAAACACAATTACAATAAAATGCCACAACCCACCAGGGAACTGCACAAGAAAACAATAAAATGACAAAAGACAAACATAGACAATGACAGGAACTCTGGATAGCCGGTTTTGATACCGGCACTAGCAACAGCTAGAGGTAGGGTTAAACCGGTTTATGGGCAGTATTTAAAAACCTTCCTTTTCTTTATCCAGTTTCCCGATAGTATACAAATAAAAACCAATACAGGTAGTCAACTAACTCCAAGACCACAATCTTGAAAAGGAAAGAATAAGACATAATTCAGAAAGATGGGTCAAGGAGTGCTCGCCGCTTAACTGCCAGCTAGCTCTAAGATCCTAGTCTGCTGGTAAAACACTGTCACACTGCGGAATAAAAATGAAATTCAAAACTTTCCGAAGGGTTTGGTATAGAATCATCATGGATTTCAGTAGACTTCGGCAGTATCAGTGAGAGGACGGTATAATTGTAAAATCTTCAAGTCATTGGATCCTAAAGCCAATATAACGGAATCATGAAGAATATCCTGTCAACATCCCTTATTACGTAATGAATGTAAGTAACGTGCAAGTTTTTCTGGATTTTTTTTTATCAGTTTTGACATTTGTTAACAACATTTCCGTAGAAACGAGGGTGAGAAATGCCCTTAGTATTAAGCTGTTTGCAAGTCGCATTATATTTAGATATCAAATGTTCATATTGCAACGGTCAAGAGTACAGAGTGAACGATGATAGTTAAATCGAGAAATTGGTAGTATTTAAAATCATTGTTTGTTTTGTCAAGTTTAAGTTCTTGTGGGTAAATGAGGTCGACATAGTCTAAAAACTGGAATTGTGAATAGAAAGGATATCGTCGATATACCTGCTGTTATTGTTGAAAATTGAAATAAGTTGATCACTGTTTTGTATGGTTCAACCCTGTAGTTTTTTTTCATAAAGTCCCGTTCGTAACAGAACAGGAAAAAATCTGCAATGAGAGGTGCACAGTTTGTACCCATGGGACTTCTAATGACCTGTTGATAGACAATGTTGCCAAAACAAACAAAAATGTTGTCTAGCAAAAGATTCAGTGCCTTAATCATGTCATCGCAAGTCCAGGAACAATGCTTTTATGTATTTTTTGTTATATGCAAAACAGAATACCGAATATGCTGTTAATTTTGTTTCTGCATATGTTCATTTCGACAATCTATGTCTCTCCTTATAGATCAAATCAAAACATTTGGAAATCAATACACCGAAATAAGTGTAAAAGCTGATAGAAAACAAATCACCGGTAGGACCGAAATAGAAAAACCAAAATCAGCTATGCAAGAGGTAGATACTCCTTAGTTTTTAACAATCTTTTCAAAATTTAGATATTGCATTTTAACAGTCCACCAGCAGTGTCATCGGCCCAGTGATCATAAATAACAAAATACCAAAGTTACTGCTTAATTAGTTTCTGTATATGCGCATTTCGACAACTTATGTCTCTTTAGTGCAGATCAAGTATATGTCTTTATGGTGCTAAATTTGGCAATGTAGCGGTATACATAGACAAAATAAGTATTCATCAATGTATAACAAAAAAAACATTCAACATATTTACGGTATTTAATAATAGAGAATATGGATTTTTAAAAAATATAACGATCCAAAAATATTTCATAATTGTTTAGATTTGAAAATATACTTTAAGGAGAGACTTAAGTTTATAATTTTAAACAAGATGTGTATGTGATACACTACATATGCCCCTAGCACCATTTGATTAGTTTAATGAATTTGAAAATGGAATCTTTATATTTTGGTAACAGTAACTTTCTTTGTATACAAAACATATGAAAACGGATTTAAGACTTAAATTTTGACCTCTGTGGCCTTGACGTTTGGCTTGACTTATTTTGTTTTGTCATATTTATGTTCTTCTGACTAGACCTATACACTCGCCAAGTTTGATAAGTCTATCTTTAATATTTCAAAAGTTATAGCCAAGGTTAAAGTTTCGGTCGGACGCACCGACACACAGACAGACATACGAACAGGACAAAAACAGTATACCCCGATCCTCGATCTGATGGCATAAAAAAGACTTTTAGTCATTGCGTTAGTATAACCGTCCGTTTTATCGTAGAATTTCTTCAAGTAGTCAAGTCATCCGATCTTACTCCTTACAGTGTTGAATCTTTGAAGGAAGATTACCAACAATTAAACAATATTAAAGAATCAGAACTAATGTCTTCAGAAAAAACACTCGCTACTATATTATAGCTTACCTAAATTATGGGAATGAGTAATATACTTCATTAGATGCAGTACGTCTTCCTTATTATATAAACAACCAGTGTCGGCGTTGAATTCTGCAATGCGGTTGAAATCATTTTAAATCTATATAAAACCTGACATTACTTGAAATTAGCAATGAATTCCGCTCAAACCGGTGCTAGCAGCTGTCTTGAACTTACTATAAGGCATGAGCAAAGCTCATTGTTGAAGAGAATTTGTCTCATGTACATTTACTCCATATCCTTTTATTGTTAATTTATGACTGAATTTGTCTCAATTGCAGCATGGAGTCTGTAAAAAGTTTCCCTTCGCAAAAGATAAATGCTTTCTTTGGCCTTCTGTGGTATTAACATTGATTTTTTGATAGGGTCTTTGCATTTTAACTAAACACATTCTAAATTTCTAAAATCAGTATTGCATGGACACGGTTTGTGTATTCCGGTATATACAAGAAGTCATTATGCTAAACTCCTCACAGGAAGGGATCTTGATGGAAGCTGTATACTGAGTGTACATAACTTAATTTGTCAGTTGGTAATGGGTCTGGAGCTGGCATGTCAGTTAACTGCTAGTAGTCTCTTGTGATTTCATGTTTATGTCCGTATATTTAGTTCTCTCAGTTTCATTTCTCACAATTTACTCAGTCCTGTTGCCAACTGAATTTTACTGTTGTTACGATTGTTTCTTTATTTATCACACTGGCTGTAGGGGGAAGGTTTGGGCTCAATAAAACTAGTTTAACCCCGCCGCAACAGGTTTGCGCCTGTCCTAAGTCAGGAAATTTATTAAGCCATTGTGTGTCTTGTCTGTTTTCTAGTTAGTTCACTTTGTGTCTATGGGAGTCTAGGATGATGTTTATTTCGCTGAACTTGATTACTCTTTATTAAGGGGCCAACTTCGACCTTCCGTTGGGTGTGGGGTTTCCTCGCCGTTCATTGAAGATCTTATGGTGGCTTTGAGTTGTTATTACTCCCCTTTGGGTCGTTGTCTTTTTGACACATTCCCCGTTTCCCTTCTTTTTCCTATTTCTATATATTTTAGTTAAAAACGATTCCCATCGCAAAAGATGTATGCTTTCTATACATATCAGTTCTGGGGCACTCGATCTGTTTATGTTGCCCACATCTCATTATTTCATAATACCAAGTTTTCTTACGATCGACTTGATGATTGCCGTGCGTTGTATGTAGTTCTTTCTGTCCTCTAGCTTAGGACAATAGTGCTTTTGTCGGGCAACGGACGACACTTATTGTAAGAGCGCTTTATCAGTTTATTTGCGTTGACGATTAAATAAGACATGTATGTTGCATTGCTCGACAATTGGCAATGAATCCCTATAAAACCGATACTAGGGACTGTCTTGAAATTACTATGAGGTGTGAGAAGCTCATTGGCGAAGTCATCATTGTGACTTCTAGATGAAGAACAACAATAAAAGCGTTTTTCCATTGCTTGATCTTACCATAATTTTATAGACTTTGTCTCGTGTGCATTTACTCCATATTCTTTCATTGACACTACATTCACATTCGGATTGTATGATACTGTATGAAGTATTCATTATTTTGCACATTTGGTCTATCCCTTTTCATAATTTTATTCTCTCTAGTTAACCTAAGATTTAGAGAATATTTACATCGTATATATCCACGTAAGAGTTAAATTTTGGAGACAACAATTACTTTCATACTTAGGACATATGTTATACATTGATAAACATGAACGTCTGAGATATATGCTTATATGAAAATACATCGGCAAACGAAAACCAAAAAGGAACTAGATTTGCAATTGCAAGCAATAGCTGATGTCGCCCCTGACAGCCAATTCGATGATTCCAGCTTGATAGCAGCATCAAAATCTACCTAGATTCAGATTTCGTTGAAATCGGACAAAGTTGAAATTTTCGTATTTCGGCGGCCATCTTGGAAAAGGCAGCCATGTTGAAAAAAAAATTTTCCTCGCATACCCTCCTCCAGATAGTTAGCCAACTTTGTACCAAATATGAATGAATTCCATTGAAGTATAATTGAGAAAATTGCAATTTTTGTTAAAATTGGACGAATTTTGAATTTTTCGTATTTTGGTAGCAATCTTGAAAATGGCGGCCACTTTGAAAAAAAAACAAAAAAAACATGACAACTCATACATCACATAAAATGAGGTAAGTCATAGTGAACAAAAACGAACTAGCGGAGAGGAAAGTCTAGGTGAACAAAAAAAAAAGAAAACTAGCGGATTTAACCCTTAAATAACTGGAGGTGTCACCAAACGCCCAAAAAGGGTAAGCATTATCTGCTTACCTCACACTGTCAATCGGTTTTGTCATAGTCGGTGTTACTCAGTTCGCTTATAAACTCTGGATCTACTCAAAGAGGTCTATTCTCATTTGTGAAATAGTACTAAATATTGTATAGACTTACAAATGATGATGACGACCTTGTAGTGACAATTGCAACAGTGATTGACAAAAAACTAATAACTAAATACCGAGGTTTCTGTGAATTTACTTTGTGCATATGCGCATTTCGACAACTTATGTCTCTTAAGTGCAGATAAAATCTAAATGTTTGGAAGACCATATACTCAAAGATATTTAAAAACTGATAAAGAACAAATAACCAAATATGATCTAAGCGTATAACCAAAATTAGCTAAGGACAGAGATTGACAAAAGTGATTATTTTGTCCTTCTAATTGCAAACTTTCTCTTCTTAGCAGCAATATATCTATCCCCTATTCATACAGAATGTATATACCAAAATTGATTCGTTACTATAGATCCTGAAGGTCACGCAGCGACTTTTTAAAAGTGCAAAAGCACTGTTTCAAAAACTTCTAAGACAGGCGTATGTTTAACTTTTGTTACTTTAGTCCCTTCATAAATTATATGCCGTNATAACTAAATACCGAGGTTTCTGTGAATTTACTTTCTGCATATGCGCATTTCGACAACTTATGTCTCTTCAGTGCAGATAAAATCTAAATGTTTGGAAGACCATATACTCAAAGATATTTAAAAACTGATAAAGAACAAATAACCAAATATGATCTAAATGTAAAACCAAAATTAGCTAAGGACAGAGATTGACAAAAGTGATTATTTTGTCCTTCTAATTGTAAACTTCCTCTTCTTAGCAGCAATATATCTATCCCCTCGGCATACAGAATGTATATACCAAAACTGATTCGTTACTATAGATCCTGAAGGTCACGCAGCGACTTTTTAAAAGTGCAAAAGCACTGTTTCAAAAACTTCTAAGACAGGTGTATGTTTAACTTTTGTTACTTTAGTCCCTTCATAAATTATATGCCGTCAACACGACATCATAAAAATGTGAAGTCGGTTTTAAAGATGAATCTTTATGATTCAAGTCTTCCTGCATTTGACATCACCGATCTTGACCATACAATGGTTTGACTCATTTACAGTGTGACAGTTGCTTTTTTAAAGCTAGTCATTCCTACCATTTCGTAGCACTTGATGTCAAGAGTTTAAGAGTATACAGTTTGAATGGTTAAGTTTTGAATGTTATGTATTTGAAGTATGCCTGTTCTGTGGGTGTGTCGTGTCTTGAGTCCTCTGGTGTTCCCGAGATTTGCCTTGAAAGAATTTAAGAGTTTACACTATAAATTGGTATATTTTGGAATGTTTTATTTGTGTTTATTTGTGAAGATCCTCTAATCTGTAGTTGGCCGTGACTCAAGTCTTATGTTTTATAGTGTTCCTCAATTTTGCCTTGTTTCTGAACTTTAATTTGGATGATCTACTGGTGTCTTGGTCCTCATTGGTATTCTACTTCCATTGTTTTCTAGTTTTTTCATCGGAATTGGTTGAAAATGTTCTTTTGATTGTACATTTGTTTAATATGGCTTTCAGTATGGTGAATGAAAGGATATGGAGTAAATGCACATGAGACAAAGTCTCTACAACTACATGTTAAAACAAGCAAAGGAACAACACTTTTATTGTTGTTCTTCATCTTGAAGTATAAATAGTATCAAAAGTTATGATACTCTTTTTTGATCTATGATAGAGATTAATGTATACCTGTTGTCATAGGTGGTATGGAACCAACCGTTGTAAGGATGTATAGGCCTATCTGATAGGGAAGTCTGAAAATAAGAGGATAGGGTAAATAAAAACTTAAAGCACCAGAATTATGTCGATTCTCATACTAATCAAGAAACATCTTACTCTTCTCATGCTTACTGGTTATAAGCACATCGATCGTTACATGCCCATGATTACCAACACACGTAAGTTCGCTTAAATCATAGTAATAAACGATACAGAATAGCGAAAATTTCAACCTCGCTTAAAGTACACGTTAAACGGTAGTAGGCTAAATCAGAAAGATAATACTATTCTAATATACAGATCGGACAAAATGATGTTTATTATTTTCAAACTATTTATTTTACCTTAAATAACCACAATACATTGTACAAATATCACAAATAGATTCTTAGTTTTTTTTAGCAGAATACTACAACTGTCAAAATTACTTTTTGTCACCATCAGTTTCGTGAAAGAAAAAAAAAAGAAAAGAAAAAAATACTATGTTCATTGTTAATTCTTGTTGCTGTCAAAAGTACGTTTCATTGACAACCAAACTTTACACTAACTGTATTTGACTCGCCATTGGATTCTTACTCTCTTCATTTCACAGAATTACTCAAAATATATATTTGTTCATGTTTTGGTTGCTATAAAAAGAGACTGCTGACGCGGCATTTAATTTTTTTTTTTGTATCAACGTAAGAAAGTATGTCATTATATTACCTGTTATGTGTGATATAAAGGTTGAACCCTGACGTGTCAGTCTGGCCCTCTAAAATAATAAAATAATTATGCCAAATATGTTTTTCCTTTAGGATATGAGCGCTTTGCTTACATCAAATGAAACGCCTTTAGTATGTATCAAAATTGTGCAAATAATCTCACCCTGTTCAAGTTGTGTCTATATTCAACTAAAAATTAGAGTTCTAAATTCCTTGGCCTCTTTGCACAATGTGCATTTGATATATATTTGTAGTTTATATAATCATTAAATATTCAAATAAGATAACATATATTTCTTGATAGATGAAACAATACGAGAAAATATCAAAAATAACTGAAAAATGTAAAATATTAACGAAACATTAATTTGACGTATTTCTGTTTTAAGAAATTAGTATGCAGTGGAAAAGAATTTTCTGTAAGCATTTTAAGGAAATCTCAGCATAAGAAGACAAGAAATCTGCAAATGTTGGGTTCTTAAATATCAAATGGAATAAAAAAAATTTTCTATGACTTACCGGATGTAAATGCAATGATTATTTGATTATCAGCCCCCCGTTTTTCTCGAATATTAGAATATATACCATTTTTGGGGTGAAATTCAAAGACGTTATCCCTTTTTCGTTGTAGTAAATAATTCGATTATATGTGCAAAATTTCAATAGGCACGATTACGATTTCCAAATGAGGCACACCCGGCAGTGGCAATACCTTAACGTCTTTCCATATACTAGTGACCCTCCTTGACCTTATACTTGGTCCCTTGTGAATAAAATGCATTTATACATACGTATATTACAATAATTAATATCTTCGAGATTTAACAAAATATAGCACTTGAATACATCAGAAATTCTACGAGTCGTGATTCACACAAACACAACGTGGACGATCAGGTGCATCGTCTGCTAAAATCCATTGCAATCTGTATTGAATAAGTTGAAATCGTCCTATAAAAAAACCTTTTTCATCACAGATTTTGTCTTTACATGTATCGATTCCGTGTATTTTTATTGAGTTTGCGACTGTTTGTAACAGATATGTATGGATGCGTACCTGTCTGATGCCAGGGAGGAAAGGCCGGAAATTCTCAGACGGGATCTTCATATATCGAAGATGGGAGATAATTCGCTTAACTCTCAAGTTGATTAAATGGTTCATTTAGCATATGCCTGCGAAAAGAGAAACAACTCTAACATACATACCTTGTTTCTCGATAAATCAATCTATTCGAGAAGGCGAATAGATGTTAATATTAACGAAACGTTAATTTGACGTATTTCTGTTTTAAGAAATTAGTATGCAGTGGAAAAGAAGTTTTTTTCTGTAAGCATTTTAAGGAGATCTCAGCATAAGACGACAAGAAATCTGCAAAATGTTGGGTTCTTAAATAACAAATGGAATAAGAAAATTTTCTATGACTTACTGTTAAATTTGTTCTTGTAGTGCATTCCGATGACTATATATTTCATCTTTGTTTTTCCTCCGACGTGGAATCCAACGCCTTCAATAAAAAGTGCTCTAAATGACTAATTCTATCAAGTTATGTACGTCTGCGAATATTGTTTTTCCTAAAAATGCAACAAAAGGCACTTTTCTAATATTAATGCGGTAAAGTAAATATTAAATGAAAACGAATACATAATAAAAGAGTTGTACATATGTTTCAGTGTTAATTCGTATCATAGAATATAGTCGACAGTTATCATGAAAATTTAATTACATTGTACTTTCGTTCCTTTGTCCCAATACCCTAAGACACAGTTACTTTACAGCTAATGCACAATGCGTTGTGGAGTCCGTAAAAATATTTCCCATGCAAGTGATGTATGGTCCCTATGTATTTCAGTTATGGGGTACAACAACGGCAACAACGAAGGAACAAAGGAATTGATGATCACAAAAGTCCAAAAAACATGGAAAGAATGAAAACAGAGAAAAACAAAGACAAAACAAAGACAAAACGTGAGACAGCCACAATGATCGGAAATAAGAAGACATTAAGAACTAACGCAGTCATAGTGTGAACTCCGAAGAAAAGCGTGAGTGACATCAAATGCTTCGGAACGGTAAGCATGTCTTGCACCGCTAGTGGCATCCGTAAAACTTTCAGTGAGTCAATCCAGGGTTGACTCAAAACCGGTTAATTCAAATTCTTGAAAACGTGAAAATTTAAATTTAATCTAGCTGAAAGTATCTGTTTTCATTTTGGACACAGATACGTCATATCTTTCAAAGATGTCATGGTGACGGCCAAAGAATTTCTGAGGGGATGAAGGTAGCAAAGGCTGAACAAATCCCTAAGCAGCTGTTGGGACAGTGCTTTGGCTCTATTAAAAAATCACTGTATAGACTACATGCTTGACATTTACGAATCAACTGGGAAATGTACACTCAATAGGCTGGAAAGGTAGGTATATTGCTTCCCATAAAGTGAAAGTTCACGATTGGAAAGTTAAAATCATCATGCTTTTCATACTGCTTAGATTCAAAACGTCCATCTTCGTCAATATATATCAAAGGATCTTAGTACCAAGCTGAAGTAAGTGTTTAATTAGTGTCTTTAATTTCAGGCTCATTGGTATAGATTTGGTGTAAATATTCTTGATTCTTGGATTATTAAGAGCAAATACATGGTCTATGTAGCGGAAGCTGAAATTAAAGGACTGGGCTAAATGTTTTGTTTTTCTGTGTTGTAAACTTTGGCCTCATACGAGAAAAGAAAGAGAACAGCTAAAAGTGGCGCGCAGTTAGTTCCCACTTGTTCTTTAGAGAATTTCTCATATGGATACACTATCATACTTTCAAATTATATATATATTTTTTGTAATATCAAAATGTTATTCTGACCATTTGTTTATAGTGCCCTCATCTCAATATTTTATAATGCCAAGTTTTCTTGAGAATGACGAGTGTTCTATGGTTGTGTCTCCTATTTGTCTTTTTGTCAGGCAACGAATAACGGCGATTGTAAGAACAATATGCCTGTTATTTTAACGTTTTTGACGTTTCCGCATTCATGACCAAAACATACATGGATGCAGCTTTGTTCGACATCTGTCAATGAACTTAATTCAAACCGATGTTAGAGGCCGACTTCAACTTACAATGAGGTATAAGCATTGCGCATTGTTGAAGGTCTCGTGGTGACTTAAAGGTGAAGAACAACAATAAAAGCGTTGCTCCATCGATAAAACTACCATGCATTCATTGAGACTTTGTCTCATGTGCATTTACTCCATATCCTTTCATTGGGTATGACATTATTTTTTTTTATTAACGCTTATATTTTGATCGACTTGTAAGAAATTAAGATTTACTGATTGTATTATTGATAGGGAAAAACCTAAGGGTATTCAACTAATGTACATGGTAAAAAAAGTTCTGATTTAGATCACATATATGAGTGCAGAATATTTGTCTACCTGCAATACAATTATTGGTAGCATTTCCGTGGAAGTTTTCATAAAACTCCTTGACCGAGCGAGTCCTCGCTCAGAAATGTTCGAGTACTCTAGTATTAATTCTTGTTCGAGTTGATATCCCTTATATTGTATAGTTTTGTGAACCCCTAAACTTTACTTCTTTTTGTCCTAGACCTATCTTGGTTTTAAAAAGGAGAATAGATAATTTTTGTTTTGCATATTTTTATTGTGATTTGCCAAAAGATAGTAATATTAACAAAGGATAAATTTTGAAAGTCAACACGCCTTTGTTATGTTCCCATTATATGGCTCAAACAATCATAATTACATGGCCCTTTGATTCTGAATATTAAAGAAAAGGATGAAGAAAATTTAAATGAAAGAAGGACCATAAATACAAAAACAGATTCCATTTTCAAATTTACATCGACATTAATATCGAACAGAGTAGAAACATAATAAATTCAGAGAACAAAACATGCTGAGATAGATTCGAATAAAGGAAGCTCTATTTAACAAAAAGACAAGTACGATTATCATGGGATAATTCGAGAAATGCAACCGTAAACTGACATCTGACACAATAAAAAAGTTTATATTTCTCTAATTCTTATGCTGTTCTAGTCAATTTCAAAGCATAGGAGATCAAAGTGTTCTTCAACACGTGGGTAAATTGAAAAGGTCACGAACTTTTCTTCAAATAGCAAAATATACCTTGAATAAATTTATTTCGAGTATAAATCAATGTAAAAAGTATTTACTCAAATCATACATTGTTTATTTATCTTGAATCATACATGGTCGATTTGTTTTTGTTGATTTCCATGCAATGTAAATTTCATATCCGGTGACGTCTCAGTATGTTGATTGTAGAGACCTGCGACGGGATAGAAACTAAAACACATGAAAATGTCATTAATTTTAGAATAAGAGAAATAAAGTAAGTGAGAACCGAACCGTCAGTCTATCATTTGCAAGTCGTTGATTATCTTAGTTATATGTCTCAAGTTAAAGATAACAGTTCTCGCTAAAGCTCGAATTTTAAAAGTTTAACCCTTTCGACAGTACAACTATGATAATCAAAGACTTGAAAGGATAGATTCTATTTTTCTATCATTGTAAAGAAGGTCTTCGTTTGTAAAATAAAATATTACAAAGAAAAGAGAGCTTCAAAAATCGTTATCCTCTAATAAAAAAACAAGTCAAATGCAGATAATTTATATTGAGTTATCATTTTTGTTTGAGATGAGCGATTATTGCCAATAGTATATGTCGAGTCATTGTGCATTAAGAAATTGTGAAAGTTTCATTTCATGAAATGGTCTAGTGTATCCCTATGGCGAATTGGATAACGAACGGATGAACAGACACCATGATCACTATATACCGCTCCGCTATAGTAGGGGTATAATAATACCAAAGGGCTATTACATTTGTTTATCTATTCCTTTAAAGGTGTAACCTCATCAGGGTATTTAATCAATAGAATACGAACTCTCGTTTAGAAAAGAAAATAAAGTCTATTACAATGTTTATCACGGTTGTCAAGTTCTTCAAAAGTTACTTATGTGCCTAAGATATCGATATAAGATTTAAAAATATAAGACATACCTTTAGGAAATGTACTAGACATGCCGTTTTGTGCCCATACAAACATTTCATATAATTCTTTTTTGCATATTCTTTGGAGTTTATCGCAATTCCTATAAAGAAAAAACGTTTGAAAACTAACTTATACCCTGATAGTATTACAGAATCTAGTTGTAGTAATATTTTGTTTCATGTTTGAAAAAAAGGAAATCATTTGTTTATCCCTAACACCGTGTTGTTCCTGTTAAAAAAAAATAAAACCTAAGGCCACTTAATCATAGTGTATTTCATCCCTGGGATTTCATCATAATGGGTCGTGCAGTAAATGCAAATAATAACATACCATAGTAAAAAAATATATTATGACCTACAAACCTATGTGCAACCTGTGAAATATCATTTTAATCAAGTGTATTTGTGAATTACCTACCAATCACATGCATCTTAATGTTTTGTACAGAAAAAACGAAGTTACACATTTCAAGGAATAACCTATCATCAGAAACATTACAATCAAGATATCTGGAAAATCATAACAAAACAATTGTCATTAAAGATAAACTCATTACCAAATATATCAAAAGAGTAGCGAAATCCAGTGCCAAAGACATTCATAGAGAATACACTGATTAAAGTCTCAGTATTTTGAAGGGTTTGAATTTTGATAAAATGGGAAAAAAAATTCTCTAAAACGAAAGGTAAATTATCATGTCAGACAAGTCTGACTTCTGAGCTAATGAATAATATCGAGGACATCTGTTCACCAGTAGTGGCATCAATTCATTGGTTTTAAATATCTTTGAGTATATGGTCTTCCAAACATTTAGATTT
>MJUU01060499.1:61506-73207 GCA_002080025.1 Modiolus philippinarum
ATGATACAAAAATACCCAGGATTTATGATAAGGGTCGGAAATTCCGCGTTTATTAGACGTTACGTTAAGGATCCTTATATAAAACAACAACTTACCAGTATGGCTTATCATAGGCATAGGTTCTTCACATCCATTTACCTTTGAGCCATGGACTTACCAGTATGGCTTATCATAGGCAGATTCTTCACATCCATTTACCTTTGAGCCATGGACTTACCAGTATGGCTTATCATAGGCAGATTCTTCACATCCATTTACCTTTGAACCATGGACTTACCAGTATGGCTTATCATAGGCAGGTTCTTCACATCCATTTACATTCATGTGATGAACTACTTCCGAGTTTATAACAGGTTCAAATCTAACTGTAGAAATAGTTTATTAGTAACGTTGGAGTTCCAAAAATGCACAAGCTACCCAAATTGCACCAATCTTATTAAAGAATGGTTGGAAATCAGTATTCAGTCAAAAACGTTCGCCAAATGATTATTTGTCATTTTAGTATTTATTTACATCTTTTGAATAGAAAAAATACCAAATTTACTGTGAACTGGGTTTGAAATGTGAAATGAACAGGATAAATTCATCTTCCCACAAGAGGTTTAAGTTAAAATTAAAGGAGTAAATAGCAAACCCTCAGTACTTTGTTGTCGTACGACTTTAACCCGTGGACAAGACCAATTAAAATCCATGGTGCGTGTTACTTCTCTGACCCTCAAACAGCACCGAGATAAAAAACGTAGAAATGTTTTGTAAATCTCTTTGGTATTCAGACTATAATAATGATAAAGACAAAACTAAAATTCACCAGAATGAAATACAAGACAACAAACAAAATCTAAAGCACTGACAGTGTGAGCCCCTTAAAAACGAGAATGACATCAGGTGTTCCGCAAAAGCTAGCTTTTCCTGCTCTGTATACAGCACCCGTCACACTGTCAGTGGGTAAACCCTGAGTAAAGTCATATTCGGTAATGTCAAATCCCGGAAGAAGTGTATGTGGCTGAAAATGTCCGATTTCACTTGTTAAAATGACACTTCATATCAAACTATGTCATAGTGACGGTCATAGAATTTCTGAAGGGACGAAATTAACAGCGGCAGAACAAATTAATGACTCAGAAGGTAGGTATATTGCTGCGAGGGAAGGAAAAGTTCACAATTATCACGTTTGTCATATAACTTAGATTTCAGACGTCCGTGTCCACCATGTATAGCAAAAGGTCAAGATATGGAGCAAAATTGTGTGTATCAGCTGTCCTTTAATTTCAAGTTCATTTGGGGTAGATCTGATGTATAATATTCTATAATCTTGAATTACTAAGAGAAGGTACATCGTCTGTATATTCGAAGCTGAAATTTAATGACTGGGCTTATTATTTTCGTTTCTGGTGTTTGAGCCTAGTAAAGACTTTGCTTCATGAAGGACAACAAAAAGCGTTATTCAATTGTTTAAGCTTGTAATTGTTGAGACTTTGCCGCATGTGCATATTCTCCACATCCTTTCATTGTTAATAGGAATATAAGAAAAGGTCAGCATAAAGTGGCGCGCAATTTGGTCCCATAGGAAATCCCTATTGTTTGTTGAAAAACGTCGTCTCCACGTTCAACAAAAAAAAAAAAAAAAAAAAAAAAAAAAAAAATTGTCGACAAAAATTCAAGTACCTTTATCATAACAAAATACTATCACGCCATTTTCACTGTATTTCTTGTTTGACCTGGTATACACTGTAAAAAATGTGTTAAGGGTCTAAACGTTCTCCTTAACACATTTCTTGTCTCATATTTTAACATGTTCTACACCCTAAAGATGTATAGACCCTAAACATGTTTAGGTTTTATGTGTGTAGCTTGTAAACATGTTTAGACATAATGTGTTCAGGTACTTTATTTTCAAAATCATTATTAAACTGTTGAGATAACCTGCAGAATCTGGCAATGCATCTTTATATGTCATTTGATCAGTCTTGAATATTTGGACCTTAATGCTCGTAGGGTTTTGAAATGTAGATCCAGCTTCTAAACTTTAAGTGCTCAACATAAAATATATACAGTTGTTAGAAAATTAAATGCACATAAAGATATTTATCTGTATTTACCAACAAAAAGGAAAACTTGTTTAAGCATCTGATCTGACAAGTCATTACAAAGGAAAAAATGATCATATTAAATAATATATTTCTGCAAGATAAAGACCAACAATAAAATCCCCTGTCCTTCAAAACATTCTCTGTTATATACACAGGAATATTTGATACACTTTTTCCAGTCGTCAATATTTGTAACTGATTTACAAAATGATCACTTATTGTAGTTATTTCACAAGTTAATTGGGTCGACAGGATCATAAAATATCAAAGGATATAGAATACAAATCGTTTAAATTTATTACATTTATTATCGATATTTTGGAAAAGAGTGACATATTTATCGCACGAATGATCAGCAATATGCTCAAGGAATGTCCAACAAAATAGTTTACGGAATGTCCAAAAATATCGCTCAAGGATCCAACAATATAGCTCAGGGAGTCCAAAATAAAGCGTATGGAATGTCCAACAATAAAGCTAAAGGAATGTCCACAATGTAGCTTACGAATTTCTAAACAATATAGCTCATGAATACATCTTGCTTGGGGAAAAGCTCATGAATACATCTTGCTTGGCGAAAATTTAACATTCAATATCCTACTGTCATTTCGTATTTTGATATAATAAATCCCATATTCATGCATAAGCTTGAAAATCATTAAAGCCTTTCTTAAAATAATAACACAAATATTTTTTAATTAAAAATTCGCTGACTATTGTTATGAATCGGTTTCTAGAATGTCAGAAGTCCTTCTCCATATTTTAAAATGTTTACTAACAGACATCTTCTTTGACATTAAGTAAAAACAGGGACCTGAAAGCAAAATAAAAGTACTGTATAGCAACAAATTCAAAGAACAAGTAAAGTGGTACGTGCATTTAAATAATGTCTTACAAAATAATTGCTTGAATAGCTTCAAGTAATATTTTCTTAAAAACATCATGTTGATTAACACTTTCACATCACAGAACGCATAGGACATCCGTATATCTAACCAAGCCTAAACCTAATATATCTTTGTAGCGAAGACCCTCCCCCTTTTCAAAAAATGCGGTTACGTGCAAAAATCATAAAAACAAACATGTGAAAGTTCTCAATTGTTGCTTACCTTAATTCTTCTGCTGTAATATTTCCGTATTTCACGTCGATGTTTGGAAAATAATCTTTTCTTCCCCTCCTTGTTTACACTGTCTTCATTGTTTAAAGAGTATTTGAATATCATGGTTGCTTCTGGCATGGATGTTTACGTTGCTATAGTGCTGCTAAAGTCGACCCAGTGAATAATATGACCATGGAAGAATTACATCAACGCACATTAGAAAAGAAACGATACATCGAACAGCAAGGCTATACTTATGCAGAAAAATGGGAGTTCGATAAAGACATACAGACGTATCCAAACATACATTGCATTGAGTCCTTGAAATACGTGACCCCTCTAGAACAGAGAGATGCCTTTTATGGTAGAAGAACGGAAAACCCAATACCTGCGAACCGTAGAACGATCACACGATGTCCTAAGTAAACGTCCACGGGCATTAGACCCTGGGACAATCTCCATAAGTTGTCCAAATAGAGGCCCATGGTGGGTAGCCCTCCCCTCTTTCTAGTCATTTAAACTTCAACCGTACCAAACCCTCAAATTTTAGACAACAACCCTATAATATATTTACGCAACGTAGAACGAATAAACAATGTCCTTAGTAAACATCCACGGGCATTAGACCCTTGGCCAATAGCTATAATTGTCCCAAATAGAGGCCCAAAGTGATATACCCCCTCTTTCTAGTCATTTAAACTTCAACCATACCAAACGCCCAAATTTTGGACGACAACCCTACGTTAGCGAACCGTAGAACGACTACGCAATGTCCTTAGTAACCGGCAACGAGCAATAGACCCCGGGACAATCTCTATAAGTGGTTCAAACAGAGGCCCATAGTGGGTAACGCTCCCCCTTTTTTCGGTCATTAAAACTTCAACCGCACCAAACCCCCAAATTTTGGACGATAAACCTATATTTGCGCACCGTAGAACGATCAAACGATGTCTTTGGTAAACGTCCACGGGCATTTGACCCCAGGGCAATCTCTATAAGTGGTCCAAATAGATGCACAAAATGGGTAGCCTCCTCTTTCTAGTCATTTAAATTTCAAACGTACCAAACCCCCAAATTTTGGACGAGAACCCTATCCTATGTTAGGGAACTGTAGAACGGTCGAGAAATATCCTTTGAAACCGACCAAGGTCATTAGACTCCGGGACAATCTCTATAAGTGGTCCAAATAGAGGCCCATAGTTGGTAGTCCTCCCCCTTATTTCGGTCATTAAAATTTCAACCGTACCTTTTTAAGCCCCCAAATGTTGGACGACAACCCTATATTTGCGCACAGTAGAACGATCAAAGGATGTCCTTAGTAAACGTCCACGGGTATTAGACTCCGGGGCAATCTCTATAAGTGGTCCACATAGAGGCCAAAAGTGGGAAGCCCCCCCCTCTTTTTCTAGTAATTTAAACTTCAACCGTACCAAACCCCCAAATTTTAGACGACATACCTATGTTAGCGAACCGTAGAACGGTTGAGGGATGTCCTATGTATCCAACCACGGCCATTAGACCCCGGGGCAATCTCTATAAGTGGTCCAAATAGAGGCCCATAGTGGGTAGCCCACCCCCTTTTTTCGGTCATTAAAACTTCAACCGTACCAAACCCCCAAATTTTGGACGACAGCACTATGTTAGCGAACCGTAAAACGGTCGAGGGATGTCCTTAGTAACCGCCCATGGGCATTAGACCCCGGGGCAGGCAATCTCCACATAGAGGCCCATAGTGGGTAGCCCTCCCCTTTTTTCGGTCATTAAAACTTCAACCGTACCAAACCTTCACATTTTGGACGACAACACTATGTAAGGGAACCGTAGAACAGTCGAGGGATGTCCTTAGTAACCGACCACGGCCATTAGACCATGGGGCAATCTCTATAAGTAGTCTAAATAGAGGTCCATAGTGGGTGGCCCTCCCCCTTTTTCGGTCATTAAAATTTCAACGGTACCAAATCCCAAAATGTTTTACGACAACCCTATATTTGCGCACCGTAGAACGATCAAACGATGTCTCTAGTAAACGTCCACGGGCATTAGACCCCGGGGCAACCTCTATCAGTGGTCCAAATAAAAGTCAAAAGTGGGTAGCCACCCACCCCACCCTCTTTCTGGTCATTTAAACTAAAACCGTGCCAAACCCCAAAATTTGGACAACCCTGTTATCGAACCGTAGAAGGGTTGAGGGATGTCCTTAGCAACTGACAATGGCCATTAAAACTTCAACCGTACCAAACCCAAAATTTTGGACGACAACCCTATATTTGCGCACCGTAGAACGATCAAATGATTTCCTTAGTAAACGTCCACGGGCATTAGACCCCGGGGCAAATTCTATAAGTGATCCAAATAGAAGCCCAAAGTAGGTAGCCTCCCCTCTTTCTAGTCATTTAAATTTCAACCCCAGATTTTGGACGACAACCCTATGTTAACGAACCGTAGGACGGTCGAGTGACGTCCTTAGTAACTGCCCACGGCCATTAAAACCCGGAGTAATCTCTATACGTGGTCCAAAAAAGGCCAAAAGTTTGTAGCACCCCCTCCCTTTCCTGTCATTTAAACTAAACCGTACCAATCCCCCAATGTTTGGACGACAACCCTATGGTATCGAATCGCAGAACAGTTGAAGGATGTCCTTAGTAGCCGACCACGGACATTAGATCCCGGGGCAATCTTAATAAGTAGTCCAAAAAAGCCCAAAGTCCTTCCCTTTTCGATGAATTGATATTTTGTGGTATCCATCGTGCTTTATACGACAGTGGAATTGATAAATTCATTATTTTTTACTGCTTTTTATTCAGATTTTATCGTTTTTCATTTAATTTTGTTTTTTTAGTACGTTTCAGCATGATGTTATCTTGAGGTGTTTAGGTAAACCTCCTTATTTTTCACTCTACTATTGTTCGATAGCGTCAGCCAAGTCCGTCACATAGCATGTATGTATAAGTATACTTATATAAAAATTGCATTACTCACAACATTTTATTACTAAGATTATTTTTTCGTCCTCGTTTTTACGGAAATGCTACAAATGCTAGAAATTGGGGAAAAATCCCGAACAAAATCTGAGACATCCTGTATATAATTTACGCAATAGGGTATATCAACAGAATATTGTGCATGTGTCTGTTAAATTAGCTTGGAATATAATGACCTGAAGGTTTTACAAACATACTGGCTTCTCACTGATATTGGCGATGTAACTGAAATATATGATCCTTTGTAGATGCTTCGAGTAGAGTTTTCCTCCGTAGCGCAACAGTGTTTTACCAACATATTAGACTCTTTTGGCGAGCCTAGCAGGGAGCACCCCTAAACCAATCTTTCAAAATTACGTTTTGTCCTACTCTTCGCCTTTCCAGATTGTGGTCATGGAGTTCGTTATCTACCTGTTTTGGTTTTATTCGGATGTCTAATATACTATCAGGAAACGGTCAAAGAAAGGGAAGGTTTGGGTAAAGATAAACCGGTTTTACGCTACCGCCGACTTTTGCTTGTGCCGGTACCAAAACCCGACTATCTCAAGTTCCTGTCGTTGTATACGTTTATCTTTTGTCTTATTTGTTTTTTCCTGCACAATTTCCAGGCAGATTGTGGCATATTATCGTAATTTTAAACCACTATAGATGTTTGCTATTATCTTTTTCATTTGATAAAAACCACACAAAGCTGAACTTCACTCATATTTTCAATCAATTTATTAATCCTAGTAGTACTGGAGGACATAGGTATTTTTGATTATCAATAACAGCCTGTTGTTTAATTGTCTGTTTTGTTTACTAAAGAAATATTTTACTGAGAACAAAAATAGATTTTAAAGAAACATATATTTTTGAAACTAAAATCGATGCCAAATTATTGAAACAAATGCATCAACATGAACAATGACAGGATATGGGGTAAATGCACTTGATACAAAGTCTCTACAGATATGACCAAGCAATCGAACAACGCTTTTATTGTTGTTCTTCATTTTGAAGTCACCATGAGCCTTCAACAATGATGTATGCTCATAACTATAGTAAGTTCAAACTGCCTTGTGTCGATGCAAACTCGTACCATACAAATGTCACCTTGTGTCATTGCAAACTCGTACCATACCAATTCGTGCTACCATATAAGAGTAAAACAGTGTCCTGGTTACTTCAAGAATAGTGTCATAAGGACTTCAAGATGAAGAACAACAATAAAAGCGCGTTGTTCCATTGCTTTGTTTCAACATGTATTTGTAGAGACTTTGTCCCATGTGCATTTACTCGATATCCCTTCTTTGCTCCTTATCTTTTAACTTTGTTTTTTTTTACTATTCAGCTGTGTCAATGAAGTTTGGGCTTTAAGATTTTTGGCAATAAAAACCTGGCAGAGATTTCTCTTATCGGTGCGATGCAATAATCGAATTGTTGATGTATAGACTTCAAATTTAAGAAATCTCCTACTTTATTAATAAGATGTAATAGCAAACTACAATATTAAGTAGCATAAGGAATATAAAAATATGACAACTCACCAATAAATGCATCTTTACTGTCCAGTTTATATGCAGAACACACATAACTATCATGCTGAAATAAAGTTTTTGATGAAAAAGAGAGACACTAGCAGAATAATTGTTGCAATTGGTATCGCAATTAAACGTATAACTTAGAAAATTATTAAAGAGCGAAAGTATCTTAGCCAAAAAAATTATATAATGCACAACTGAAAAAGCAATGTGATTTGAAAGCAAATGACAGTGACACAAATGCCAACACTGGCGTTATATCTAAGATTCGAAGTTACCTTTTATTGTTACACTGTTAAAATAATAAAATATGCAAAACGACCATCTGACACAAAACCTGCTTTACACACAAGGAACGAATAATATGAAAAAGAAAGGAAATGGGGTAAATGTCAAGGAGACAAAATCCCATATCCAGGTTAAAACGACCACAAACAAAACATCTAGGGGTCACCATATGGTCTTCAACACAGTGAGAACCTCACACCATATAGTAAGCCCAAAATGGCCCCAAAAAGGTAAAAAAGTGAATAAATCAATGGAAACAAACCACACCCAATAACCCAAGTATCAAGAAAATAAAATTTTATAAGAAGACAAGGACAAGCCAATGACCAACATATTCCTGACTTGCTTGGGACATTTCAAGTTCATTTTCATATGATAATACATATGTTTTTCTCGCGGGGTTCAAAACGTTAAAAAAATTAAGGAGGTTTTGTGAATAAAATATTTCTAAAATCTAAAAATGACAAAAGCAAAGGGATAAAGAAAGGTTAATTGACCAACGTTTCGGTCGTATGGCATTCGACTATGGGGCTACCGGGATGAAATTCGGAGAAGAAACTTTTCATTTTTTCATTTGCGCCGATTTTTTTTCATATGACACAAGAAAATTAAATGTGTTATGCGTTAAACGCAGATATGTTGAAATAGAGATATTTCACATTTTGACGAAACTCGACGTAACTTGACGAAAGTAACCTTTCACGACGAACCACAACCTAAATAACACAAAGTGAACCATGATTAGCTGAAAATATGATGTTATTCATTTCTAATATTATTTATAGATTATTTCATTTCTAAGACGGTGACTAAATACATTTGTTTGTCAAGCTTATTAGTTTTTAGAATATANTCGTCCGTTAACGACCAACGCGATCATAAGGCGAAAAAAATCCATTCCGGATTTTGATCGTATCCGTTTCGGAATTGATCTAAGAATGGAATAAACAAATGCGTTTTGGCGTTGAATACATTAATACACTAAATAAAAACTTTAAATTGCGAAATACAAAAATATTTACAAAATTAACTGTGTATCGTTTCTTTTGTTGAGTAGTATAGTAAAGTACTCTCGACCAATCACATAACAGGATTACAGCTGTCTTATATGTGAAGAATATAAGAAATCATGTTCTTACTAAAGGATTATTTATTGTATTTTACATGCTAGGGTCAAAAGTTTAAACCACTTTAGGCATATCATTTAGATTGTAAAGCAAAATCTGTAAAATGAGAAATTGTCATTGATTCAAAAGCTAGTACTATAATATTTTCAAACAATAAATTGAATATTCAGTTTAATTCAGANGGGGGGGGGTCTAATAAAATAAAAAAAATAATAATAATTACAAAAGCAAGGATATAGCATTGGAGGATGCAAAGGGCGTTTCGGGTTTAAAACCACATTTTTGGAAAATTTTTAAAAATAAGTCATCAAAAACGTAATATGTACACAAATTATGTCTTTGGCATCAGGATCTTGTAATGATCAAATCACCCCCAAAAATATAAAAAAATACATACCCACTGTAGCACATTTTAAGCCCCGGGTTCCATAATAAAACATAATATAAAACTAAAAGTCAGTATATCTAAAGTAAGTGAGAACCGAACCGTCAATCTAAAAGCGAACAATCCAAGGACAATGGCAACACCAGAAACAAAAAAGGGGAGAAAAAAAACAAAGACACAACATGGGTACAGCACAGAAAAGAAAAATGAAGACACTCACACACAAAGATCTCTTTTAAATCATCTCTTTTAAATTCTATAAGCTCAAAATTTTCCTTCTCTTCAATGGTTTACTCTATATAATTACATTTAAAGCATCCGTTTTATCACCTTCACAGTTTTCTAAAGACCTTAATTACTCCAATTATGGCATGCATGGGTGAAGTCAAATTGGGCTTAATAAGTCTATCTATTGTGTGTCTATAATGTTTGATTATCGTAATTATTTCTTGAGTACTTAACAATATTCTAAATTTATGAGAACATGATTATCCCCTTCTTCGTGATAATTACTCATTAACGCTCGTTCTTATTCACGAAGAAGGGGATTATCATGTTCTTACATATACATAATCTTCGCCTTACACATGTAACATTAGACAATATTCACATAAAAAGGGAATCTTGTAGAGTCTTTTACATGTCGAGTGCACCCTCTCACTGGTAGCTTGCCAAAGCAGTGAAATCACCAAACATTGTCAGTTAAAATATGTTCAGCTGTATTGGGATACAAAGGAAATCAACATAGCGAAATCATGTACAATAAGTATTAAGAAATGAATAAATAGTACCGAAAACGCCAAATTTTTACTTTCTATCTCGACTTAAAACTAGTGTGGATTAAACTTGCTTAAAACACGGACCATAATATTTTCAAGGCGCACGGTATAGCACTTTTGACAGCAATGCTACTTTTATAAATAAGAATTTGTTTCTCTATGCACTGTGAAGTTTTATCAACAAATAAATTACCGGTGCGATACTATTACATACCAGTTCGCTATTTACTGAATTTACTGAAATCATTGACCTGTCGACAACGAAAAAAGGCAAGAATAAAACGAGAAGAATGATTTAAGGTTATTTATTTCTAGAAACTAAAATGTATGAAGTATAAATGAGCAAAGTGGATCTAGGACGGCGTTTTTTTTTTGTTGTTGTTGCAGAATTTGTCTTAGCGTTTGTTTGTTTGTTTTTGTTTTTTGTTTTGTTCTCTAACGTAAATATCATTTTTCTGCAAAGCCTTTGTATTTGAAATAAGAGTATTGGTATTGTCTTACACATGTAACATTAGACATTATTCACATAAAAAGCGAATCTTGTAGAGTCTTTTACATGTCGAGTGCACCCTCTCACTGGTAGCTTACCAAGACAGTAAAATCACCAAACATTGTCAGTTAAAATATGTTCAGCTGTATTTGGATACAAAGAAAATCAACATAGCGAAATCATGTACAATAAGTATTGAGAAATGAATAAATAGTACCGAAAACGCCAAATTTTTACTTTCTATCTCGACATAAAACTAGTGTGGATTAAACTTGCTTAAAACACGGACCAAAATATTTTCACGGCGCACGGTATAGCACATTTTTTATCAGCAAGGCTACTTTTATAAATAAGAATTTGTTTCTCTATGCACTATGAAGTTTTATCAACAAATAAATTCCCGGTGCGATACTTTTACATACCAGTTCGCTATTTACTGAAATCATTGACCTGTCGATAACGAAAAAAGGTAAGTTGATTTAAGGTAATTTATTTCTAGAAACTAAAATGTATGAAGTACAAATTAGCAAGGCGGATCTAGGACGGCGTTTTTTGCTGTTGCAGAATTTGTTTTAGCGTTTGTTTGTTTGTTTATTTGAAATAAGAGTCTTGGAATTGTCTTTTCAAACGTAAAATTTACCAATTTAATCAACACATTTATTTCCGCTGACGTTTCAGACTGTAAAGAGACTCTGGATTAATGACATTTCCTTCAGCTGATAAAATGTGACAATTTTGAAACGATACAATGCATTATTGAAAAAAAAATGAAATAAGAAAAATCAAGCTAACATGCTCGGGTACTTTTCGCAGGGACCTTTGACAACATTGCATGTCTCAGGCAATCGAATTAGATTCGCACTTTCTATGACATGTATTCGAAGTTCCACATTTTTCATGCACGTGTCAAATTTTAAATCTACGCTTTTTCATAAAAT
>MJUU01060499.1:73226-90250 GCA_002080025.1 Modiolus philippinarum
CCCCCCCCCCCGAAAATAGAATGACATACCTAACAAACATACAAAACAATAAACTGTTATCAGTATAAACCATTGAACTCTATTGTTTGCAAAGTCACGTGTATAATAAAAAAAATAATGTAACTGAATGAGAAATGAATCTTAGAATGGAAGACGGAAAAGCTTGAAATCATTCGCCATTCAAGATGCGAAATATTGACGACTAGAATGACAGCATAAATACAACAACCGGCCATTAAAACAAAGAACTGACATGGGATGGTGCTATTACATCATGACTATAGATATTTATTACCACAAGCTTGAGCCATGTTATTAGATCGTACTTCATAATAAACTACAATTATACTAGTGTTAAGTTACTACGGGACACTACCGCAATGGAAGGGGAGGTTTGGCGCGCAATAAATCGGTTTACCTCACCATTTCTCTTGAAATGCCTGTACCAAGACAGGACCATTGCGGACGGCAATTTGTCCGGTGGTATCCACCTGATTTGTCTTATTGTCTCATGGACTTTGGCTCTTGACAACTCGTAATTTTGTTATTACTCCTTATTTAGTAAGTATTTATGATGCATAATTAGTTATTTGGTTGTTATCAGTTTTCACACACAGTAACAAAGGGCATGTCAACAGATGTGGTATATATTAGATATCCATGATCACTTCATCACTATTTGAATCATAAGGAACAACGGCAGTAGAATACCGAAGGAACAAGGGAAGCGAAGACCACAAAAATCGAAATCCAAAGACATGGCAAAAACGGCAACAGTGAAAAACAAAGACAAAACAATGACGTAAGACAGACACAAAGCACGGAAATAAAAAGACGACACCAAAAACTAAAGCACTCATAGTGTGAACTCCCATGAAAACTGGGAGTGACATCAGGTGCTCCGGAAGGATAAGCATGTCCTGCTCCGCTAGCGGCACCCATCACACTATCAGTGAGTCAATCCAGGGTTGAGTCAAAACCGATTATGTCAAATCCGTGAGGACGTGAAATCTAGCTGAAAATGTCCGTTTTCATTTGGGACACAGATACGTCATATCTTTCAATGATATCATGGTAAAAAATGGGGTAGCAATCGGTACAAAAAGAGTATGGATATGTTACAAGGCAAATTGGAATCCAGGAAGATCCGGAATCCTCCTAGGGTAAATTGGAATTCTGATTTCTCCTAGGACAAATTGGAATTCTGATTTGCCCTGGATTTAGCCCAGTGTAAATATGAATTCCAATTTCTACTAGGAGAAATTGAGATATCCACATTTGCCCAAGGAGGATTCCGGATCCTACTGACTTAAAATGTAATGACGACATTTCAATATAAGATACTGTGGAAATACTTTTGTTTGTGGAAATCAGTTTTCGTGGATTTCATATATATCACTTTTCGTTGGCACTTAAATTCGTGGTTTTCAATTCAATGCATTCAAACTATATGGAAAAATGCATTTCGTTAGGAAATTATTTTCGTGGTTTAGGCGAATCACGAAAATTGAAACCCCATGCACAATAATACTTTCACAGTAAAAGTAGACTTAACTTGTGTGACACTGTAGGTATCAAATTCCATATAGTTGATCAGTCATATACTGACCTTAAGGGGATGACCATTTGATTTTCAGGGGGTAGTTTGGGCTATTTTGTCTGAAAAATTACTTATTTTCACTTAATGTCACATCAAATTATTCATTCGTATTTGCAAAAGAAAAAAGAAAAAGAAAAAGAAAAAATATCCTTCAATTCACATTCAAAAAGGTCCTTTACCTTGAATCGGCCTTTTTCTGCTACTGTTAACGATAATCTGCAAACATTTGTGATTCGTGAAATGTATTACCGTTAACGTCATATGACGGAAGTTTTTACCGTTAACCGTCAAAAGAGTACCACCATTTACATCCTCAAAATGTCACAAGAACAATTTGAAAAATTGTTGCAATAAATAGATTTGAGTTAAAGAAAAATGTAAATATGTTGTACTTGTAACTGTTTTAATCTGACAATAATGATTTAGTTTTTAATTAATTATTATTAGATTGTTCGTTTATTTTAATTTAGCTAATCAAAGAACCTTTACTGCTTTTAAATTATAGTAAGATCCAGAATCCTCCTAGCAATAGTGTGTAGTATGATTCTGGGTTGTCCTCCAAAATCAGTAGGATCAAGAATCCTTCTAGGGCAAATTTAGATATCTATTGTATAAAATGGTGCAAACGAGAAAGTGCAGACAAACATGCTCTTAATATGTTTAAAGATAAAATCATTAGTAAAGTCACCCACAGAATTAATTTCTATAAAGAAAATTATTATGAGTCACCACTTAAGCTGTCTGTTAACAGAATTAAGTCCAAACTGAAAGAACTTGGTGAGAAATATGTGTTTGCACCTGTCGACAAAGCTTCAAACAACGTTGCCATCATCTGAAAAAAATACTATATTGATGTCCAAAAGAAAAAAAACGAATTGGCTAAGTCAAGCACTCTTAAACGTACAAATTATGACGAGAAAGCGCTCACCAAACAACATTACAAGGATACAGAAACACTCAAAGTTCCACCTAAAGATAACACTCTACCTACTATGTACTGGATTCCTAAACTTTGCAAAAATCCCTACAAATATCGTTTCATTTCGGCTTCGAGTAATTGTTCTACCACAAATTTGTCCATCAATTTAACCAGTGCACTCACTTGTATAAAGGAGTTAGTCAAAAACTATTGTGAAAAAACATATCAAAACTCTGGTGTAAATTACTTTTGGGGTGTAAAAATTCTATTAAAATTTTAGATAAATTACAATCTATAGATAGACCAGTTTCATCTATTGACAGTTATGATTTTTCTACACTTTATTTAGTTATTTGTTACAACTGGGTCGATGCCACTGCTGGTGGACTGTTAGTAGGGTATTCACCAGCCCAGTAGTCAGTACTTCGGTGCTGACCCGAAAGCCGATTCTATTTGAAATCTTACAATATCTAATTTTTTGTAAATTTTGTTGAAACTAAGGAGTATCTCCCTCATGCAAAGCTGCTCTGTCCTTAGCTGATTTTGGCTTTCTATTTAGATCATATTTGGTTATTTGTTCTCTATCAGTTTTTAAACATCTTTGACTTTATGGTCTTCCAAACGTTTAGATTTTATCTGCATTGAAGAGACATAAGTTGTCGAAATGCGCATATGCAGAATCAAAATTCACAGTAACTTCGGTATTTAATTATTTATACAACCCTTCCACATATTTGATTAAATCCAAATTTGGTGAACTTATTAAATGGTCTTTTAAATTTTCGGGTCTTCAGTTTATTTGCTGCAACAAAAAGCATGGATTCTTCTCCCATATCTCTTACAGCAATTATTGCTCCTGGACATGTGATGATATGATTAAAGCACTGAATCTCTTGCTAGACAACATTTGTGTTCGTTTCGACACAATTGTTTATCATCAGGTCATTGGAATCCCCATGGGTACTAATTGTGCACCTCTCATTGCAAATCTTTTTCTGTTCTGTTACGAACGGGATTTCATGAAAAAACTACAAAATGGAACTGAACCAAATAGTGATAAACTTATTTCTATTTTCAAAGATAATAGCAGGTACATTGTCGATATCCTTACTATTGACAATCCCCAGTTTTTAGCTTATGTTGACACCATTTACCCACAACAACTGAAACTTAATAAGGCAAACAATGATTCTAAATACTGCCCTTTTCTGAATCTAAGTATTATCATTGACTCTGGTAAAATAAAAACTAAAGTTTATGATAAAAGGGATGATTTTGATTTTACTATTACTAATTTCCCCTTTCTTGACGGCGACGTTCCTCAAGCTCCATCTTACGGAGTGTATATATTTCAACTTGTACGATTCGCTTGCAATTGTTCTACCCTTGATGATTGAATGAGCGTAACCTTACTCTCATATCCAAACTTTCTACAACAAGGTTACAGATTTCATAAATTATTCAATACTTTTTTTAAGTTTTAAGTTTTTTTTTAAGTTTTACAGAAGATATGAACATTTGATATCTAGATATGACGTGATTCGCAAACAGCTAACTACAATGGGCATTTCTCATCCTCCATTTAATGGAAATGTTATTAAAAAATGTCAAAAACTGATAAATAATCCAGAAAAACTCGGACGTAACTTACATTCTTTACGTAATAGTGGATATCGACGAGAAATTATGAACAAATCCGTTAAATTGGCTTTGCATTCCAGTGACCTGAAGACTTTACATATATACTGGCCTCTCACTGATACTGCCGATGTCTACTGAATTACATAGAGACTCTTTACCAAACCCTTCGGGGAGTTTTGAGTTTGCTTGTAAAATGTGGCATGTGATTGTAGTTCCTGGCCATTGTAGGTGTTTGCTGTTATCCTGTTTTTGTAATCTCAATTTGTCCTAGAAGAAATTGGAATTCTAATTTACACTGGATTAAAACCAGGGCAAATCAGAATTCCAATATGTCCTACGAGAAATCAGAATTTCAATAAACCCTAGGAGGATTCCAAATCCTCCTGAATTCCAATTTGCCCTGTAACAGATACACTTAAATGATTTCATACTTTGGCATTTTGTTTCCTTGTAATTTCCAAATGTTGTTCTGACCATTTTGTTTATAGTGCCCACATATCATTGTTTTGTTATGCCAGGTTTTCTTCCAATTGACTCGATGAGTGTCCTGCGGCTATTTATGTGTTGTGATTGTCTTCTATGAGTCCTTTTGTTGGCCAACAGATGACAGTAATTGAAAAAGCTCTTTGTCTGTTAATTTTATGTTTGTTGAAAACCCCGCCTTCATGACGAAAAGGATAGATGGATGGACCGTTGCTCGATATTTAGCAATGAATTCTGCTCAAACTGATGCTAGGGGTCATCTTGAACTTTCTATGTGGTATGAGCATACAGTAGTCCCTCCAATATAAGGCCACCCTACTGCAGAGAAAATTTGACCTGATAATGGAGGTGGCCTCTGTATGGAGGTATCAAGTTAAGATTGGTTTCTAGGATGGATTTAAATTGGTTCTATTTAGATATTGAATATGTTAATGAATAAATAGATTTAAATAAAAACTTTTTTATTTGTTTATTTTTCCTTGATTTTAGACCAAAGTTTCTTGAATTTTGACACCCATACATGTAATTAATATTTTTTTCCTGGGGTAAATTAATTAAGGACAAAATATTGCAATCATAATATCGTGTGATTATTATTGGTATTGAAACATGGTATATAACTTTTACAAAATGCGAAAAGACAATTACATTAATAGGTTCATTCCTCCTATTCCCACTTTCTAAATATCAGGTAAGAAAAAGTAAAAATTCATGTGGGAATAGGTGGAAAACTTACAAAACAAAGGATTACACTGTACAAACAATCTTTAATTTACTTTTAATTAAGTGTTGCATAGGAACATGAAAATGAATAATTTGTGCATGTAAATTTTTGATTTTCATTGGATTTTTGTGCAAAGAAAAAGTGACATTTATAAACATTTCGAAAAATAGCCTCAAGTCAAGCAAAGATATACGAAACACATAGTTACTGTCAATTAAGTATGTCCATTTGGAAGACATCGGTAGCGATAAGACAATAAATCGCTGTACGTGTATTTTATATATTCAAAGTGCAAGACTGCTACTCCATCTAGCTTTGAAACTACAAATTATTTTGTTGACATATTTCTTTGCATATAAGTAAATTACCTATGTTATAGACTTGTTTTGTATTTTCCATTACAACCAGCTTAATGGTTATGAGTTATGACAATATTTCATTTGTTTTTCTTTTCCTTCTGTATATGCCTATGAAAAAGGAAGGAAATGGGGTAAATGTCAAGGAGACAACATCCCGTATCAAGGTTAAAACGACCAAAAACAAAACATCTAGGGGTCACCATATGGTCTTCAACATAGTGAGAACCTCACATCATATAGTAAGCCCTAAATGGCCCCAAAAAGGTAAAAAAGTGAATAAATCAATGGAAACAAACCACATCCAATAACCCAAATATCAAGAAACTAAAATTTTATAAGAAGACAAGGACAAGCCAATGACCAACATATTCCTGACTTGGGACAGGCGCAAAAATTGCGGTGGGGTTAAACTCGTTTTCTTGGATCCAAACCCTCCCCCTATGTGTGGCGAATGGCTAAAAACAAATACACAAAAAGACTCACAGTAAAAATCAAGCTAGAAAAAAGTCAAGACGAGTACCCTTACAATGAAGTACATAAAACATGAAGACAATACACTCAAGTACTGTCCGGACAAATGCTCGCAGTTACTGACAGGTAGCTAAGGACATAATTTTCGTCGACTATGATATCAAGCCTTCTTACATATGAAATTTCAATTGAAATACTTCTAAATAGATTTGGTATAACAACATCATCAATTATGAAAGAAGAACATGATATTGTGCAATGCCAAATACTGCCAATATGAAAAATTGTTTAGATTTAGTTATGGTGTAAATCATTAAGGAGATGATCAATATTTTTGCCAACAAAAACCAGAAGTAAAGATTTAACAACAATGCTGTATTTATATCCTTTATGAATAAGTTTGTTTTAATAACATATAAATATGATTTATTCTCTTATAGAAGTTTAGCCATTAACCCGTGAATTCAGTTAGTAGGCTAAACAATTTTCCAAATATGCTAATATGTTGTAGAAAATCGTTTAATCTTGTTTCTGGGACCCGTATTTTCGTGGAATAAAATTTTAATATATACTACACTTGATACATGTTTTTCAAGGTAAGATATTAGCAGTCGAACATGGCTGTATATTTCCTTTTTTCTACGATATACGCCCATTTTGCCATGTGAGTGTATAAATACTTTACCTTGACATTTAGCTTAATTTGGCTGAAAAGGTATATGCCTAATTTTAACCAAAAAACAAAAAAAAAAGAAAAAAAAACTGATAAATTTTCAAAATCCATCAATGCTGCATCTGAGTAACAAGTTAGTGGATGAATATTTTGATTTTGTTACGACAGTGTATATAAAAGATGACCTGAGATATAAATTTTGGAGAAAATTTAATGCATTCACATATTCAGCTGGAAATTAGCCACAATTCTTTGATAATGGTAAAAGCTAATATAAAAGAGAGTTAACATTCGTGTAAAAATGAAGAGTAATCATTAAAACTTTCTTATTATTCAAGAAAAAATAGAAAATAAATTAAGATACAAGTACACAAAGGTTAATTACAGGTGGCATTTAATAAACATTAAGTACTATAAAAACAAATTTCACATCAAAGGAATTGGAATGTTAGAATAGATGGAATAGTGAATTTTGAAAAGTGGGAATAGGTGGAAGACACCCATTAATATAATCACTTTTGGCCTTAGCATTTCATGTATGGCTTATATGATTATTTGATTTTTTTTTATTAAGTATAGCTTATGAAATAATTTGATTTTTTTTATTCAAAACCATGAAATATCATTTTCTTAATTTTATCTCTCATATGCAAAATGATTTACTTATGGAAACATCTTAAACTACATCACCAAATAATTTAATACTTGTTATATATATGCATCATTTTACTTTCAGAAAATTGTAACACAGAAAAAAATATTTAAAAAAATGGAAAATTTTAGAGATCATTCATGAACAATTTTGTAAAAGTTGCTTTTATTGGGAGGGAATACTTCCATTTTAGACATAAAAAGGGTGGCCATTGGTTGGATCAGGTAGGTGGCCTCTCTATGGAGGTCAATATGCATTACAAGAGAAATTTGACCATATAACGTAAGTGGCATCTGAAGGGAGGGCCTTATAATGGAGGGACTACTATAGCTCTTTGTTGAATGCCTCATAAATACTTCAAGATGAAGGACAACAATAAAAGCGTTGCTCCTGTGCTTGGTTGAATCAACGGGTATTTGTTGAGACTTTGTGCATTTACTCCATATCTTTTTGTTGTTCATTAGATAAAGCAAGCCACAATCTCGAGGGAATTCACATTTTGCAATGCAAGGGAAAAGACCAGAAATTGTATATCTATGACATTGTTTAAACGATTTTAAAACGAATAATCTCGTCATTTTGATTTCATGATTTAAGCTTCAACTTTTGTCTAGGCAAACGTAAGTGTTGTATAAGAAGCATAAAATATAATATTTATCAGTGAATAACATTCTTCAGTAGTTTGCATTGTATCATTCTCTTTCCCAAAAAGATCCCTTAAATTTAGTTTTGAATTTTGAATAAAGAAAGCGACATATCTATAACATTTCCTGCTAAAAAGCAAAGGAAATATTGATTATACTATTTTTGATGAGTTATGATTCTGAATTTTGAATGCTCCTTCTCGGCTTTAATATCCATTTGCAATATGTAATATTATGAGTATCTATAGGCTCCATGTAATGTCTATTCGACAACTTGTAGTTCACCTTTTGAAACTGTAGCAATACTACTAAGTTTATATCATATAAAATTTATTTTTATGTATGTTGTGCACATGTTATTATTTTGTACAAGTTATTACTTGTATGAAACTATTGTACAAGTAATAACCTGTAAGATGGCATCATACAAGTTATAACTTGCACAATTCGGATTATACAAGCATGGAAGTATTATGTACTTGCAAATTTGCAATTTTAGCCCTGTTCAGTCCCTCATAGGTAGGAATCAAAAGGAAACAAGTTACCAAAAATCTAATAGTAGAGCGCTGTGCTAATTTTCATAAGGAATCCATTGAAAAAAAATGCATCAAAATCGGACGAAAAATAACTAAATTTTTTTTTTTGATTCGACCCTTTTGGGCCCCATTTATCTCGAGAATAGTACATTCCATGTGAAATCTGTTGACATACTACTGATTGGAAATTTCCTCAGGAGCACACTGAAAGAAGCCTGATCAAAATCCGATTAATGATAAAGATTCTACAGACAAATATGTGAAAACACCCAATTTCACCACTTTTTGCCCCTTTCTTAAAACGGGCGGGGCTAAAAACTGAAAATTAAATCCTCAGTTTACACGTGTGCCAAGAGACATCATACTTAAATTTTATAATCATCCGTCCACTAGAACCAGTAATACTGTGCACAGACGCCGACGCGGACGACGCGGACGGGGTCGCCGACCCCAACGCCATACCATTATATGACCGCAAAATTTTTGCGGTCGTATAAAAACATTACACAATGATACCTTTATTAATTAACTTCATTTCCATTAATTACATTGTATATCAGTTGCTTTACAGTATTTCTTTACTTTTTATTTTAAAAGACATTGCGCCCTGTCATAGCACGGCAGCAGACGACAATTTACGTGACACTGGCTTATTTTAATGTTTTCATAACCAGAGACGATAAATCAATAGGGGTTATGATATACCCCATATAGGACTAGGCCAATAAGGAAAATCCATAATTGGCCTAGTTTAGGTCATATCATTCGTATTGAAATGGCACTTTTAAACATATTAAGTCAAATGCACTTAAGTTAATTAATAATTACTTGTACAATCCAAATCGTACAGGTTATAACTTGTATGATGCCATCATACAAGTTATTACTCGTACAATATTTTCATACAAGTAATAACTTGTACAAAATAATAACATGTACACGAAATATTTACTCGTACTTTTTCAATTCGTATGTCATACCAATACATGTAGTTTTAGTTTTATTTATAGAGACACATGAAATTAACAAGGAAACATACCTTTTCAGAAACTGCATTTTTCATCCTTAATTTTAAAATAGACACATCTGGATAAATTTCTTTAAGATCAGCTAAAATAAGTCGGAAACCAACAAATAAGTTGTAGAAAAGAAATAACGTAGACATGGTCAACAAATATTCTGAAAGTAGAACATATTCTTTTATAATTGACCACTGTCAAAACTACCTTAATCAATAAAAAGCAGAGTGTTAACAGAGCAGGACATCCTTACCCTTCCGGAGCACCTGATGTCACTCTCAGTTTCACTGGAGTTCACACTGTGAGTGCTTTGTTTTGAATGTTATGATTTCTGTTTCTGTGCTTTGTGTCTGTCTAGCGTCGTTGTTTTGTGTCTGGCGTCATTGTTTTCTGTGTTCTCGTTTTGGCCATGCCTTTGGACTTCGATTTTTGTAAATTTCACTCCTTTGTTCCTTCGGTATTCTACTGCCGGTGTTTCAATACAATTATCCAAAATGTTAGCTATATGGATGAAAATACCTCAATACACATGGCAATGGTTGAGCAAATGGAACAAAGCTTTTATTGTTGTTCCTAATCTTGAAATCATCACTAGGCCTTCAAGATAAAGCAATCAATCATACCTCAAAGTAAGTTCAAGGCGGCCTCTTGAAACGGCGAGAGAAATGTTATATGTCGAAGCTAAGGTTTGAGTACAACTTGAACGCACCAGAATGTCCCGGTTACCCTATTTTTTTTACATTTTTACTATTTAACATTGAAAAAGAAATCTGTCTATTTTTTAAATTCTCGACTGTTATACTGAATACAAAATTATTGAAATATATGTTGATATAACAATAAAACCCCCTGTATAGTAACTGTCCCAAATATGATTGCGATCTAAACAGTGCAAAAAAGAACCACAGCCGTTCTTAACATGTGACACTTACACGCATAATAGCAAAGGAATCATAAAAAATAGTAATTGTTGAAAGAAAAAACTAGTGTTTTGCAGAAAATAATAAAATAAATTATATTTAGTATATATGTTCTAGGGTCTTCGAGAACAGACAATATTTGACCATTTTTACCAGATGCATATTGTATCTTATGAAATTGTAATACGAAACAATTCAGATCTAAATGATTTTGATGTTCGCTTATTTCTGAACTTTAACTGACCTAACGTTTCGCATATCATGTATATCTTCAATAGACCTATACACTTGACAAGTATGAAAAGTATATCTTACCTAGTGCAAAAGTTATGAAAAAGTTTCGGACGCACATAATAGACAAAAATATGCCCTGAAGGAAGGCTCTCGAGAGATTTGAAAGCCTTCGATAACATTTCACACGGAATCAAAGAAGGTGTAACATTTTCTTTGAATTAGCGGATATGGCCTAGCATGTTGAGGTCACAAGGTCAAAATCAATAGTAAGATTCCGTAAAAATAATTCCAAAAGTAGTCAATATGTAGATCAATAAGTACCAAAGTTATGACAAGACTGAAGTTTTGGGAAACGATTTAGACTTTGAAATCTGAGACCTTTACCTTTGACCAGAAATTCAAAAATGTTAAGAGACATATGTCTGTTTCATAAACATGAAAATAACAAAGTAGGAAATTGATTACAGAACAAAAACATTTTACTTAAAAAAATATTATAAGATATCTTATAAATTTCATAATTTACCTTTTATATTTCATGAGACATCTCATAGTTTTTATTTTACATCTTATTTATAAAAAATCTCATTAGAACTTTATAGACATCTTATAAAATATATATTTTGAAATAATATTTATCAGATATTTCATAAAATATCGAAGAAATCTAAGAAATAATCTTATGAGATATCTCATAAATATGTGAAAAAAAAAGAAACAAAGACATCTCATAAGTACGACACAACAGTAAAAAAATATCGAAACACACACAGAATGAAGAATACGGACCACATAAAAATGGATTTGTATTAAAAAGTAATGTCAATATTCCACACGAGTTGTTGGAGCCCCCGCTTTAAATTCAACTTCTTTTTTGACATTGCAATTCTTTCTTCCACTTTCAATAATTACCTATAAATTTAATTCTTTTTGATATTTTTTTGAATCTGCAAACTAAGTCTTAACACCCAAGACATTTAAACTTTAGCTGCAGACAAACTAACGCTCCTATTTTTCGCCAGTTGCAAATACCTCGAGTCATTTTGAATTAAAATACGAAAGAATGTAATATTCTCACTTTCTCTCAAACCATTTTAAGGTATAATTTCTTTATGGGGCATGTCTTCGTTAGCTAACCTAATATCTAACTTATACTAACAATGTGACACTAATTCTAACCATTTTCCCAACTCTATCCCCTGATGTTGTAATGCAAATAAAAGATATCTTATATATATGGGAATAAGAATACGCGATATCTTATGAATTTTATAAAATATGTTTTAAAAGAAACAAATACCAATACGTCTTGCAAAAGACATAGACTTCTGCTTTTGGAAATAGACTTTATTCAGACAAATATATGTTGAAACTGTGTTTTCAAGTATAAAAATCCGTTCACAAATGAGCAAAACATTTTTTCAGCATCTGTAAGAATATAATAGTTCAAAAGTAAGAAAAGATCACCGCTTACGCCGATATGCATCATTCAATTCACCCTTTAATGAACAATAACATTTATCTGGCACAGTGAGGCTTGGGACCCTAAACATTGTGTGGAATGTAAAAATACGCAATTATATGGAAGAACAAATAAAGGGAAATGGAGGAAATGTACATAGGACAACATCCCTGTGAAAAATGGTAAAGATTAAGCAAATAGAACAACGCTCTCATTGTTGTTCTTCATCTTGAAGTCACCATGAGGCCTTTAACCAAGAGCAAACAATCCTATCTCATAATAAGTTCAAGACGGCCCCAAGCACCTGTTTGAGTGGAACTCACTATGTTGAACAACGCTACATCAATGTATCCTTTTTGTCATGGATGCAGGGTAGTCAACAAACTTATCAGACAAAAAACTCTAACAAACACTGTCAAACGTTGCCCGACAAAGGGACCAATAGACAATAGGTATGAATACACAATATTGTGATCTTTTGCGTGATACTGATGAAGGGTTGGTTTATGAATATTATGTTTTAAAAACAAAGCATGAAATATTAGACAATACATCATCAAGTTCTTGAATTATATGTATTCAAATGATTAATTTTGAGTGAGTTACACTGATAAGTGTTGTATTTATCATCCACAAATAATGATATATGATGACGTTGATCACTTATATGAAAATAATCGAATAATGTTTCAAAAAACGTAAAGTGATAAAATTGTTTTCGCCGATGGGCAGATTGATGCCCGTTTATAAAAATACTTTCCAGTATTAGTTGATTTGGAAAAATGCCTTTGGAATTCTTTCTGTTTGCAATAAGAATATTTCTACAAACCTGAGCTGTACTATGAAACTTCACAGGAAACAATACACAACAACGCAATTTCATACGAATACCAGGTGTTACCAAGCGAATAAATGTTTTTATTAAAAGATAAATTACCTTCAATTTAATTACCTATATTTTTGTTTCCCCAATACATGAAGAACTGAGTTGACTGTCTTTGGAAAGGTTAATAAACAAATACCGACATGTGTCGCATAATAAAAAAGATTTTATAGCGTACCAGATTCCGTACATTTGGAGAATGGAAATACACTGTTTACCACCTTCCACATATTGATGAAACACATACAACTCTCCTACAATCTGTTACAAATGCATTTTTTACTACCAAAGGCGACAAAACACGACGTATGTATTAATTTTACTGACAAATGCATGTATCGTGTGCGTTTTTGTCACATGTACATTCACTCCATATCCTTTCATTTTTCCTATTCTAGTAATTCTAAAAACACTGTGTCATTTTTTATCAACTCTTGACTTTCTTGAAGCTGTTTGTAAAAAAGTTTTTTAATCTTTGATTCCACCATCTGCTCTTCCCCATATTCAATAGTTGCTGCCTAACAAGAGGAACTGCACTGTACTACTAAAATGATTGAATTAAAATTCAGTAACTCCGAACATCAATTTACAATTATCAATCCACTACTTTCACGCTTTTACGAGTGTCATGGTAATTTAGAAAAGAAATTTGTCTGAATACAAGCTTTGACAAAAGAAGAAGGAGACAGATCTTCCGGAAACTATGTAGTAAAGTTTTGTCCTATGTTAAGAACCATATGTTGCTACGTTAACTTAGTGTGACTAAACGTTCTGGATTGGTTCCTAAGACTTCGAAATTATTCCACACGTTTGATTTTTCTGATCTTATACAACCCTTCCACATTAAAAAATAAGATCAGTAGTTTTTCGATCTGATTCATCAATGCTTCTGCAACCCCAGTATTGATTTTTGATAATGGGAAAAACATATTTTGTGTAGAACCCTAATGAGCCAAGCAGGAAATACAGTAAAAATGACATAATAAAAGACGTGTGAATTTTTATCGACAACATTATCGTTGAATTTGGAGGCCGCATTTTTCAGCAAGCAATCAGGTTTTCTTTGGGAACGAATTGAGTGCCACTTTTAGCTGACCTTTTTTTATTCGTATAAAGCAAACTTTTTACAAGGGCTCGTACATAAGAAACAAATCACTTAGCCTAGTCATTTAATTTATAAATAAATTTCCGTATAAATGCGAAAGCAAGAACCAAGAATAGACGATTCACTTTCTCTTAATAAATCCAAGATTTAAAGAACATTAACATCGGATCTACCCCAGTGGGCATAAATGCACCTGTAGCCGTTACTCCTTACTTTGCTTAATACCTTCATCTTTCGTTATACATTGATAAAAATGGAAGTCTGCAATCTATGTTATATGACAAACGTGGTGATTTTGACTTCCCAATTGTGAACTTTCTCATTCTTAGCAGCAATATACCTACCTCTCTAGTGCATGGAGTGAATATTTCACATTTATTGTAGAGCTTGTAGGCTTGTAGTTCATAGTGTCATTGTGAAATGTGCAAAAGCACTATCACAGAAACAGCTTAGTCAGCGATATTTTCAGCCTTTGTTACTCTTCAGAAATTATATGGCCGTCGCCACGACATTGGTATTAAATGTCGATTTCACAAGTGAGAACAAACATTTTCAGCTTTATTCATGTCTTCTGGAATTTTACATTTTCCTGTATTGATTCACTGACAGTGTGACAGGTGCTGTACACGGAACAGGTCGAGCTTACCCTTCCAGAGCATTTGTTGTAGCTCTGTTTTGTCGGAGTTCAAACTGTTAGTGCTTGGGTTTCGAGTAAGGGACCGACCATTTAACTTTAAAAGGGGGCTATGGTTTTTTTTCTAAAAAATATTTTGGAGATGTTTTATGTGAAAAAAATATTTTGGCTGCCAAAATGATGAAAAAAAAAAAATCCTGAAGGAGGCTTTCTGCCCCAAAAAATAATGTTAATTTTGAAAAAAAAAATTTTGTTGATACACTCGAAAAAAATTTTTCTGTCAAGAAAAAAAAAAACCATAATCCCCCCTTTTCAGGTTAAATGGTCGGTCTCTAATGTATTTGTGGTGCTTGTGTGTTTTGTGGGTGTGTATTTAGTGTCGGTGGTTTCTTTTTTCGTTTTTGCCTTGTCGCTGGACTATGATTTATGTAATATTGTGCTTTGTTCCGTAAGTTTTCTACCGTGGTCACTTCGATATTCGTTTGCCGATTTATTCACAGTTGAAAATATTTGTTTTCATAATTTCATAAAAAAATAACATGAATCGAAAACGTTTTAATGAAGAAGTGACGAGAATTGTTGCATGAAAAAATTGTTCAAAATAAAACTTTTAATTTAAGATATAATGTTCCGAAATATTTTTTTACAAAGTAAAGTTATTTCTTTTGCGGTAAGCCGTTGTAATATATATTTTTTCCGGAAAGGTAAACTTTTTTTCCGGAAACGTATTATTTTTTTCTGGAAATATAATGCAAATATTTGCGGAAATGTAAAACGTCGGAAAACACAACAGATGGATATGATACATGTATCTCGAAATCTCGAAACAGTATAGTGAAGCAGTCTTGTAAGGGTACAAGCTTTTGATTTCCGCGGTAGGGGGTGGGGGGGGAGAGGTGCTTGGAATCTTGGTGCACCAGTAGATTGTCTCAAGTTTTAATCTGTTATCTATTATGTTATTTTTTTATGTGGTTTTAATCAAATTAAGTTACAATACGAAAATGCTTAACACATCGAACAATCGGAATAATTAGTCATACAAAAAATAATAACTTGCGTTTGCACCTCTTATTCCCGTTACTGCTCTAAAGGCCTCAAAATGGATCATCTAGACAGTTGCTCTTAAATTGTCAAATGCCGGGATTATTTAGATGTCATTCTGTAACTATTAGGATTTAAAATACACGTTTTAGCTATCAAACAATATATTTGTACCATAATCAATATTTTTGTTATGTTCATAAATATTCTGATATCCAATTTAGACATAGAGTTTGTAATAGAAATCTATTACAAACTCTATGTCTAAATTGGATTGTTCGTCTATCACAGTGTTGAACTATTACGATACAGACGACAAAATAAGTAAGCAAATTATGTTCTAAATACGGCAAATTCCCATATATCATAAGTCGATGTACATGTATTAAAAAAGGTTGCAAAACACGACGCATGTATTAATTTTACTGACAAATGCATGCTTCTAGTAATTCTAAAAACACTGTGTCATTTTTTATCAACTCTGGACTTTCTTGAAGCTGTTTGTAAAAAAGTTTTTTAATCTTTGATTCCACCATCTGCTCTTCCCCATATTCAATAGTTGCTGCCTAACAAGAGGAACTGCACTGTACTACTTAAATTATTGAATTAAAATTCAGTAACTCCGAACATCAATTTACAATTATCAATCCACTACTTTCACGCTTTTACGAGTGTCATGGTAATTTAGAAAAGAAATTTGTCTGAATAAAAGCTTTGACAAAAGAAGTAGACAGATCTTCCGGAAACTATGTAGTAAAGTTTTGTCCTATGTTAAGAACCATATGTTGCTACGTTAACTTAGTATGACTAAACGTTCTGGATTGGTTCCTAAGACTTCGAAATTATTCCACACGTTTGATTTTTCTGATCTTATACAACCCTTCCACATTAAAAAATAAGATCAGTAGTTTTTCGATCTGATTCATCAATGCTTCTGCAACCCCAGTATTGATTTTTGATAATGGGAAAAACATATTTTGTGTAGAACCCTAATGAGCCAAGCAGGAAATACAGTAAAAATGAC
>MJUU01060499.1:91745-112814 GCA_002080025.1 Modiolus philippinarum
GCGGAAATGTAAAACGTCGGAAAACACAACAGATGGATATGATACATGTATCTCGAAATCTCGAAACAGTATAGTGAAGCAGTCTTGTAAGGGTACAAGCTTTTGATTTCCGCGGTGGGGGGGGGGGGGGGAGAGGTGCTTGGAATCTTGGTGCACCAGTAGATTGTCTCAAGTTTTAATCTGTTATCTATTATATTATTTTTTATGTGGTTGTAATCAAATTAATTTACAATACGAAAATGCGTAACACATTGAACAATCGGAATAATTAGTCATACAAAAAATAATAACTTGCGTTTGCGCCTCTTATTCCCGTTACTGCTCTAAAGGCCTCAAAATGGATCATCTAGACAGTTGCTCTTAAATTGTCAAATGCCGGGATTATTTAGATGTCATTCTGTAACTATTAGGATTTAAAATACATGTTTTAGCTATCAAACAATATATTTGTACCATAATCAATATCTTTGTTATATTCATAAATATTCTGATATCCAATTTAGACATAGAGTTTGTAATAGATTTAGTGGATTGTTCGTCTATCACAGTGTTGAACTATTACAATACAGACGGCAAAATAAGTAAGCAAATTATGTTCTAAATACGGCAAATTCCCATATATCATAAGTCGATGTACATGTATTAAAAAAGGTTGTAAACATCTTGCGAGTCTAATTGGTAAGCAAACTGTAGACGGATATAACTTCAAAAGCAGAAGACTAAAAAAATGTAATTCAACTTACGAAGGTAACCTTTCAGACAACCCAAAAGAAAACACGGCCACGGAGCTATCGTCGAAAGCATCAGTCAATTTAATCAAACGTTACATGGGAAGGCTATCCAGCACGAATTCGAGTACAACCGGAACATCACTGCTGTGAATAGATTTGAAGTTTTGCACAAATCCTTTATAAACTAGATGTTGTCGAAAACGACAGCTATCCCCGCACTCCCTGTTTGACACAGAAAACAATTGTTATACACCCTGGGTATAATTTTTTTCATTATTTTTAAATATACCTATTGATAGTCATTATTGTTACTAAAAGAATTCTAGGATATATGGTTGCTAGGTAGAATTCCAAAAAATAAGTGGTCTTTGAGACTTTCAGGAAATTTACCAAAATTGGAGTCAAATATTTTTGAAATCCAATTTATGAAAATGTTCACCCTAAAGTACACACATTTTAAGTATGGTTGCTAGGTAGAATTCCAAAAAATAAGTAGTCTTTGAGACTTTCAGGAAATTTACCAAAATTGGAATCAAATATTTTTGAAATCTAATTTATGAAAATGTTTGTACTAAACTACACAAACATTTTAAGTTTGAATGCTAGGTAGAATTCCAAAAAAATAAGTGGTCTTTGAGACTTTCAGGAAATTTACCAAAATTGGAATCAAATATTTTTGAAATCCAATTGATGAAAATGTTTGTCCTAAACTACACAAACATTTTAAGTATGGTTGCTAGGTAGAATTCCAAAAAATTAGAGGTCTTTGATACTTTCAGGAAATTTACCAAAATTAAAATCAAATATTTTTGAAATCCAATTTATGAAAATGTTCGTCCTAAACTGCACAAGCATTTTGAGTATGGTTGCTAGGTAGAATTTGAAAAAATAAGTGGTCTTTGAGACTTTCAGGAAATTTACCAAAATTGGAACCCCATTTCAGAATCCTAAGTTCTCAGAATTTTGTTTTTTACCAAACACTTGTCAGAATATAAGATAATATGCCAACATAATAATATTAAAAATATGTGTCTTTGATATTTTCAGAAATTTACCAAAGTTGGAACCGGAACCAAAATTCCAGAAGCTTATTGCAAATCTATAGACTATATGCAACAATTCTGCATAAAGATTTGATCCCTAAATCCAAAAATGTAGGAGGAGTTTGCGTCACATGCCACATGTGTCTAATCCACATCTTTGGGTCTTTGTTAAAATTGACATCATGGGGCTTCTTGTTTGCACCAAGATAAATATCAAAAATCCGAAACTTATTGCGCATCTACAGACAATATGCAACAATTCTATAACAAAATTAAACCCCTAAATCCATAAATGTAGGAGGAGTTTGTCTCACATGCCACATGTGTAAAAATTGACATCATGGGTTCTCTTGTTTGCACCAAGACCAATATCGAAAATCGGAAAGCTTATTGCGCATCTGCAGACTATATGCAACAATTCTACAACAAAATTAAATCCCTAAATCCAAAAATGTAGGAGGAGTTTGAGTCACAAGAAAAGTGTGACGGACGGACGGACGGACGGACAGACGGACGGACGGACGGATGGACGGACGGACGGACAGACGGACGGACAGACGGAGGGTATAACATTATCCCCGAACTTTCTTCGAAAGAGCGGGGATAATAAAAGTACATGAACTTGAAGAAGATCTTCATCAGTTTGCCAGAATCAAAGTGTATTTTGATTTAAAGAAAGAAGAAAACGAGGAATCATCCGACGATGACTCTGATAGTGACACACTTGCCGTGATATATCCTTTTATTTACAAAATGATTAGTTGAGTTCCGAAACCAAGTTAAAACACAAGACTCGAATCTGTAATAGATCTTATACAATCACATTCTAGTATTAATTAAATTGTAGACATGTTTGTACATAAAACTGACAATTTGTCAAATAAGCAATGGATTGGGTGTAGATGAGACAAAGTCTCTACAAATACATGGTAAAAGAAAGCTATAAAACAACTCTTTTATTGTTGTTTTTCATCTTGAGATCGCCATGAGGCTTCAAAAACAATAGGCTTTTCTCATACTTTATAGTAAGATAGAGACGGCTCCTGTAGCACAATTTTGAGCGGAATTTACAAGAAAAAATAGTGCACATAGGCATCCACTACTTGTTTTCAAAATTGACCAATCCGCTACATTTCGTACAAAATGTAATAAGTAATAAATATATAAACAAATTCCGTGAATACAATAATTAGATAAACAGGATTTAAACAAATCACTATTTTTTTTGTGAATGGGCATGGTGTATTACTCCATTTGATTGACCTGACTGGTCATTGATCAATTATATATCGATAATTCGTTCACAGACAGAGAAAATCAAGCCACATCCAAAATATTCATACATAACTCTCTGACCCAAAAGCTTTCTCTCGTTTGTCTCTGTTGATCCCTCCAAATCCGCTTTTGATCAGTGATGGTAATTTTAGATCTTACAAAATCCTTCAAAGAATGTCCAGGTGATTTTAAATGTTGACTGACAGGGAGAATTGTTTTTCTTTTTTTTTTTTTTACATTGTCACTGCGGTGTCCATTCTAAATAGTGATATATCAGATAAATAGCATTGCAAATGTTCGAGGAAATTTAACAGTTAACGCCGAGACGTTGCACCGTGATTTTGGAAAAGTTTTAGTAATCAAGTAGTCAGGTGTCTAATAGTCAAATTGCCATTACAAAATACATATCGTGATCAAATGATCTTCAATAATAACCTCTAATAATCAGGTAATCAAGAAACCAATGAGAAGGCTCACAATTTTTATTCCAAAATTCCCGCGTTACTGTTAAGCACTTTTTGTCGAATTACTCCGTGCCAACGTTAAGTGTAATTTTACGCCGCAGAACCACCTTGCTTATATTCGAATTCGACATTTGGACTGCTAGTTTAGGCATCAGAAAACATTTACATTCTATTGATATTTATCTATTTCTCTCTAAAGATTCGTTCCGCAGAGCAAATGCCAACGTTTTAAAATAAAATCCACGCTTTTAACATGGCTCTATTCGATAACGATTTTTCTCACACGAAGTTGTCTTTTTACATGCATAAGAGGACTCATTTGTACATTTATGGGCTATTTTCCCATGTCCTCTTTTTACCATTTTTCAATTTTGAAATTCATTTCAAAAAGTGTTTGTAACATAGCGGATAGTTGTAATTTCACTAAAGTGAAAATGTGTAAAAAAAACTGGTTTTATGATTTGTTTGTAGAAGCTTACCGCAGTTTTTTCCATACTTTTTTACATCAAAGTAAAAAAAAACTAGATGTTGTCGGAAACTACAGCTATCCCCGCACTCCCTGTTTGACACAGAAAACAGTGGTTATACACCCTGGGCATAATTTTTTTCATTATTTCTGAAATCTACCTATTGATAGTCGTTATTGTTACTAAAAGAATTCTAGGATATATGGTTGCTAAGTAGAATTTCAAAAAAATAACTGGCCTTTGAGACATTCGGCAAATTTACCAAAATTTGAATCAAATGTTTTTGAAATCAAATTGATGAAAATGTTTGTCCTAAACTACACAAACAATTTAAGTATGGTTGCTAGGTAGAATTCCAAATAATAAGTGGTCTTTGAGACTTTCAGGAAATTTACCAAAATTGGAATCAAATGTTTTTGAAATCCAATTGATGAAAATGTTTGTCCTATTTTAAATAAATAATTTAAGTACGGCTGCTAGGTATAATTCCAAAAATAAGTTGTCTTTGAGACTTTCAGAAAATTTACCAAAACTGGAATCAAATATTTTTGAAATCTACTTGATGAAAATGTTTGTCCTAAACTACACAAACATTTTAAGTACAGATGCTAGATAGAATTCCAAAAAATAAGTGGTCTTTGAGACTTTCAGAAAATTTACCAAAATTGGAACCCCATTTCAGAATCCTAAGCTATTAGAATTTTGTTTTTTACCAAACACTTGTCAGAATATAAGATAATATGCCAAATTAAAAAAAAAATATGTGTCTTTGACATTTTCAGGAAATTTACCAAAGTTGGAAGCGGAACCAAAATTCCAAAAGCTTATTGCAAATCTATAGACTATATGGAACAATTCTGCATAAAGATTTAATACCTAAATTCCAAAATGTAGGAGGAGTTTGCGTCACATGCCACATGTGTCAAAATCCAAATCCTTGGGTCTTTGTTAAAATTGACATCATGGGGCCTCTTGTTTGCACCAAGACCAATATCAAAAATCCGAAAGCTTATTGCGCATCTACAGACTATATGCAACAATTCTACAACAACATTAAATCCCTAAATCCATAAATGTATGAGGAGTTTGTGTCACATGCCATATGTGTAAAAATTGATATCATGGGGCCTCTTGTTTGCACCAAGACCAATATCGAAAATCCGAAAACTTATTGTGCATGTACAGACTATATGCAACAATTCTACAACAAAACTAAATCCATAAATCAAAAATGTAGGAGGAGTTTGAGTCACAAGGAAAGTGTGACGGACGGACGGACGGACAGACGGAGGGTATAACATTATCCCCGAACTTTCTTCGAAAGTGCGTGGATAATTAATGTAAAGCTAATTTGCAGAAGTTATTACTGCAGAAGTTTTACGGTTAACATCACGATCTTGTGGACTTTCATTTGATATCTGTTTCCCAAGATGACAATATATCTTTTCCTCTACCGGATTTGACTGTACTTCAGGGTTTGAAATTGGTGTCTTATAAGAAGCAGGAGATGCTTACTCTACTGTTGTACCCGAATAAAAGTAGGAGATGTTTACTCTACTGTTGCACCTGAATAAGAAGGAGGAGATGCTTACTCTACTGTTGCACCTGATCTAAACCATGGTTTTTATTTTGGTCTGTGTTGTTCATCTGTATGTGTGATTCCTTTTTCCTTTTCTGTGCCGTACTTGTGTAACATTTTGGTATCATCGTGTTTCGGATGTTGCCATTGTCTTTGGATTATTCTATTTTAGACTGAAGGTTCGGTTATCACTTCCTTTGCAACATAATACACAAACCATGGTGGAATGATAATCTCACTGAGTTATGGAATAGTATGTGTGAAGCTGAAAAGCTGCGGAATAAATGTGATAATGCAAATAGTAAGACCCTTAAGGCAGTTTTCATATAAAATCGAAAGGCATTCGACAAGGAAGTCCAGAAAGCTAAAAGGAAATACTGGTATAGTATGCAGGAAGATTAATTGCATGAATCTAATAAAAACCAGAAATTTTTCTGGAAAAAAATCGGTAAGTTAGGTATTGCGAGTGATCGTAATTCCGAAATCCCGATGGAAGTAGTAGATTCTGATGGTAAAGTTTCCCCTGATATATCTAAAGTTTTAGAAAAATGGAAGTCTGAATTTTCTACGTTGCTTAATTGCTTTATCACTGCTGATGGTGAATTACATGTATTGTGCTCGGCTGGAATTCGAAAAGTATATTTTGACTGAACCAATTTCATACAATGAAACTCTATTTGATTTGATGTGCATACAAGAGACATTTTACTAACTACTAAGCAATTGATACATTGGAAAATTTATTTGGTCAAGTGCAAATTTGAATTCAAAATTATGCAAATAGGAGTTAATATATCCTGATTCCTATTGGAACTCAAGGTTAGTTCTCAGAGTTGTGACAATGGATCATTTTTAACACTTCTCAGTTATGTCCAGAAGTTGTCACTTTGGATGATGCGAACACTTTCAGGTTATGTTTTGGAGTAGTTACAATCTGATATGTTAAAGTAAATTATTATTATTATTTGATTATTATTATTATATACCACATTTATATAGCGCCTTTATCATAAAGTACAGTGTTCAAAGGCGCTTTACAATATAAAAAATGAATACATTTACATTTTATAGTAAACTAAAAATGAAAGACTCAAATAAATGCATAAAAAATTTGGAGAAATCAAATAGGATACTTTAGCATTAATATAAAAAACTAAAACTCAGTTATTTGAAAACTTAAAATGCAGAATAAGCATGGAAAGAATAAATCAGAGTAAAAAAGTTGTGAACCTTTTATAAGCTATTGAAATATGAAATAAAAAATTCACTATTATTATAAATTAAAATATAGGTAAAACATAAGATATGTTGATTCAAATGTGATTCAATATGACTCGTTTAAAACTTAAACTCTGATGTTAAAATCATAGAAATTTGTCAGAAACAAAAAGATTGGGACAATAATGCACAGTTCTGAATTTGAAATAATATGTTCAGTTACCATAAATTTTTAAGAAAAGGTGTGTTTTCAAAGATTTTTTGAAAACAGCTACCGTTTTAGAGTCCCTTACACAGCCTGGGAGAGCGTTCCACAGTTTGAGTGCCACTGCTGAAAAACTACGTTCACCATATCTGATAGTTCTGTTTTTTTGCACAACAAGTTGCTTTGAGGAGTTGATTGACCTCTCGGATTTGGTGCAACGGATGAATTAACACTTCTGGATTTTGTCTCGGAGAAGTTACAATGTATTATGTGAACATTTGCAAGTTAGGTGTCGGAGGTGTTACAATGGACTATGTTAACACTTCCATGTTATTTCTCGTAATTGCTACAATCGATTATGAGAACACTTGAAGGTTAAGTCTCGAAGTTGTTACAAGGGATAATATACCTGTATCAAGTCTGGACCGTAACGGCAACAGTTTTCCGGTGGTTTTCCACCTGCTTTGTCTCTTGGACTTTTACTCTTGATCCTTCTGTTCGGTAATTTTGTTATTTCCCCCCTACTTACTAAAACACTTCAAGGTTATTTCTTAAAGTAATTATATATATAAGTGAACACTTCTGGGTTATGTCTCGGGGTTGTTACGCTGGATTAAGGTTAATAAGGACACCATACCCAGAAAAAAAAATTAACCTTTTAATTTTCTTTGTTTTTGGATATTTTGTAGTACTATAGTAGTTGGATGTTACGTGAAATTTTCAAACCCTCGTTACCAGGCTTTTTCTCGATACATATAGACCGAGAGTTACCTGCCCCTTGATGTTCATGAGTATTAATAACAACGATATATTAGGGCAGACTGTAATGTGCATGTTGTTAGTAGGGGAAAATAACCATCAATGGTATCAGCTGAATATAATGAATATGTGATAACATAGAATAGACTTCGATCTTGCAACCTGGTAGCTTCAACTTTACCAAAATACTTCCTTAACTTGCGAAGTTTTCACGCCTTTTTGGCCATTGCCGGACCATATTTTGTGCCATGAAAAAAAATTATGTCATTTAGAAAATAGAAAATACCATTAACCAATCCGCTACCAAACAGACCTTTCAAAACACTTAATGCCTTACTGATAGTGTGACGGGTGTCGCTAGCGGGGCAGGACATGCTTACCCTTCCGGAGCACCTGATGTCTGTCCCGGTTTTGATGGGAGTTCACACTATGAGTGCCTTAGTTCTTAATGTTATCTTTTTATTTCCGTGCATTGTAGCTGTCTCACGTCCTTGTTTTGTCTTTGTTTTTATCTGTTACCGTTTTTGCCATGATTTTGGACTTCGATTTTTGTAGTCATCGCTTCCCTTGTTCCTTCGTAATTCTACTGCCGTTGTTTTAAAATTTAATTTGTTTCCTTGAATATATTATTTGAAATCACATCAATAATATATAAAAAAAATCAGTATACAGCAAGAGAGAGCTACAACCATTCAAAGTTGACAACATCGCTTTCCTCCCCTCAAAAAATTTTGCCGTCAGCAGGACAAAAACCGTAAGTGATGTCACCGACTGTGCTTGTAGCACCAAAACCAAACTACCATAGTCATGTGACTGTATGCGGTCTTCACTTGACTAGAACAGGAAGTTGTAGGTTACACAGGTCAAACCTGAAGTAGATACTTTCTTGCCTACTGTTAATCATAATTGCAAAAGGGTCGTCATCTACAAATTCTAATTTTGTGATATATTGTATGATAGTTCGACATGTGACCCTACAGGAGTCCTATAGAGAGATAAAGATGCGCGCATGCCGGACCAGAAGTAGTGTTTATTTCCTGTTGGCCTCCGTTTTGGCTGGGAATGACCTAATATGCTGTATATAGCTATATTTTGGATGGCGTTGACTATTTCTCATATTTTCTTGTTCCAAACTTCTAGGGAGTGATCGTTACAAAACGGAAATCAGCAGTGGCTTGTTCTCGGAGGACTTCTATCACGTTTTCGTTAATTGTTAAGAAGGGGGAGACTGCTTTTGTCGTTCTAGTGTGATTTTCTCTTCCCACAATTTTCAAGTTTCATTCTATTATTATTTCCCCTTTTATTGTATCTTTGTGTACATTGTTTACTTTTTCACAACTATCTCTCTATGTTATTTTCCCCTTTCAGAACTTTTACGGTGTTCTCATCTAATTTCAAGATTATCTCCCCTTTGCATCATATTCGAAGCAATCTGAATTTTTTCCTGCCATTTTTCTGTTTACATGGCAACGGTCGCCATTTTGACATTTTAAAGACCAAAAATCGTTTCCAGCACATCAACTGGAAGTGTTATTTCAAAATTATGATGGATGCAGTTGAGGACCATGCCAGAATGTGGACGAAGAAAGAAACAGAAGATGTAGAGACATTGTCAGACTGGATCAGGTCGAGTAAGTCATTAATCATTAATCGTATCCGGCGCTTCAAAACATCTATGAAAACTATAACGCCCAGTATATTTGATGATCCTCTTGTTGCAAAAACATTGACAAACCTCAAGGCAAAATACGTCATAGTACCTGCAGACAAAGCTTCTAACAATATTGTGTTTGTTTGTAAGAAACACTATTTAGACTGTCTTGTTAAGGAGATGGGTATTGATACTTCATCTGGCAATCTTACTTATACCCCAACTACATTATCAAGGGACGAGATAATCACAAATCACACTTCTGTGATAGCATCCTTCGGTATCAAAGTGGATGAAGAAAGCATTTATCTCCCTTACATTTACTGGGTGCCTAAGCTTCATAAGAATGCCTACAAACAGAGATTCATTGCAGGATCTACCAGATGCACCACTAAGCCCTATCCAAACTCATTTCCACTTTACTTACTGCAGTTAGAGATGGTCTAAAAAAACTACTGCGAAAAAGCATATTCTAAGAGCAGCGTGAATCAGATGTGGATTCTTAAAAATTCCAAAGATCTCCTTGAACAGCTCTCCTCAAACAGTCTCGCATACTGCAATAGCATTCAAACTTTCCTATGGGAACAAGTTGTGCGCCACTTTAAGCTGACCTTTTCCTTTTTTCGTATGAAGCAAAGTTTTTACAAGGGCTAATACAACAAAAACAAAAACAACTAGCCCAGACTTTTAATTTCAGTTTCAGATATATAGACGATGTACTTTCTCTTAATAACCCAAGATTTAAAGAATATTTACATTACATCTACCCCAGTGAACTTAAAATTAAAGAGACAACCGATACACCAAATTCTGCTTCATACCTTGACCTTTTGTTATACATTGACGAATATGGACGTTTGAAATCTAGGCTATATGACAAACGTAATGATTTTGACTTTCCGATTGCGAACTTTCCCTTTCTCTGCAGCAATATACCTACCTCCCCAGCATATGGAGCGTATATTTCACAATTAATTCTTTACAGTAGAGCGTGCGGTTCATACAGTGACTTTGTGGAAAGAGCAAAAGCACTGTCACAAAAACTGCTGAGTCAGGGATATGTTCAGCCCTTGTTACTTTCGTCGCTTCACGACATCATAGATAGATATAAAATCTCAGTCACAAATGAAAACTGACATTTTCAGCTAGATTCACGTCTTCCAGGATTTGATTTAACCGGTTTAGACTTTACCCTGGATTGACCAACTGACAGTGTGACGGGTGCTGTATACAGAGCAGGACATGCTTACCCTTCCGGAGCACCTGATGTCACTCTGTTTTTTTAGAGTTCACACTGTTAGTGCTTTAGTTTTTTGTACTGTATATGTAGTGGTTGTGTGTTTTGTGGGTATGTAGTGTCTTTGGTCTTCCGTCTTCTGGTGTTCTTGATCTTGCCTTGTCTCTGGACTTTGATTTTTGTAATCTTGTGCTTTGTTCCTTCGGTATTCTACTGCCGTTGTTCTACACATGCTAAGTAACCTACCTGTCGCCATTTTCTGTTTCCATAGCAACGATCACCATTTTGAATTTTTTAACACCAAAACTCGTTTCTGCACATGCTGAGTAACATTCCTGTCAAATTCCAATCCACTCTGAACATTTTAATTTTTTCCCGCCATTTCTATGGTTTTTCTGAACATTTTAATTTTTTTCCCGCCATTTCTATGGTTTGATCACGTGACAGCTGTCCCAACTGACCTTAAGTTAAATGGACTCTTCTTGTTATGTACCTGGGTGTCGCAATGGATTAAGTAAACATTTTCATATAAGGTTTCAAGGCTTGTTACAATGGATTATGTGCAGACTTTCGGGTTATGTTTTAGAGTTGTCACAATGGATTCTAGGTAATGTCAATGGATTACAACAATAGATTATATAAACACTTTTAGGTTATGTCTCGGATTTATTACAATGACGTATTAAACACTTTTGTGTTATGCCTCGTACTTCTTGCGGACATCTTCAGGTTATGGGTTGTGTCCTGTATTGGAGTCATGTGAATATTTCCAGGTTTTGTTTTGGAGTTGTTACAATAGATCATGCGCACTTTTCAAGGTAATGTCTCGTAGTGTAACAGTGGATAATGTGAACACTTCCATATTAAGTCTCGGAGTTGTTACAATGGATTAGTGAATACTTCTGGGTTATGTCTCGGACTTGTTGTAATGAATTATACGAACACCTTCAGATTATGTCTTTAAGTTGTTCCAATGAATTAAGTGAATACTTTCAGATAATGTATCGAAGCTATTACAATTGATTATTTGAACATATCTGGTTATGTCTTGGAGTTGTAACAATCAATTATGTGAACCGTTTTGGGTTTTTTTTCTGAGTTATTACCATGGATTACAAAACCAAAATATCAATATGCTTTGTTTCTTTCCAATGAACACATACTATGGTAAAACATACTTTAAAAGCGAAGGTTATATCAGAAATGGATTCTCGAAACTCCATTTATCAGAATACATATTTTCAGCTTGGCTTAAACAAGGGTACTTGTCTGCACTCTACATTTCTCCCACATTTTATTAAAATTAGTAACAGCATCTTTTATTCTACTCAAGTTAAAAAATAATATTCATATTTGATGACATGTACAAAACATTCTTGAGCGATTTGTTCAATTATCAAATGAAAATGGGTACAAAGAGGGTAAGTTCAGAAAAAAGTTGGGAAATCTCTAATTTCACTTTCCCTCACAGAGATATTGTCTTTCATTGAACTGTCCTCAAATTAAGGATTTGTTTCAACTTAATAACATTCATGGAGACGAAATCCACTAATATACTATCATTAGTATTTTACCTTGACTTGACACTTTATGAATAAATCTAGACACTTTATGAATAAATCTGGAATGATTATAATGTAAACATTATAACAAATTTGGTGACTCTGACTTCAAAATACATGTAGTTAACTTCCCCTTTTCGCAAATAATATTCTGATGTTTTTACTCATGAAAGCGGGATCTTCAACAAATATGAAATTAACTGGCAAAGTGTTCTTACAACTGCTGTCATCCGTTGATCCACAAAAAGACTCAACAAAGACTACCAAAAAATAAAAACAACAACAGCGCACTCATCAAGTCAATTGGAATGAACCTTTGCATGATTAAATTGTGATATGCAGGTACTATGAACAGAATGCCAAAAAATAACACAAAATGAAACAACGGCAGTAGAATACCGAAGGAACAAAGCACAAAATTACATTAATCAAAGTCCAGAGACAAAGCAAAAGCAAGAACACCAGAAAACGGAAGACAAAGACACTAGATGCCAACAAAACACACGAACAATACATATACAACACAAAAAACTAAAGCACTAACAGTGTGAACTCTAAAAAAAAACAGAGGGATATCAGGTGCTCCGGAAGGGTAAGCATGTCCTGCTCCGTATACAGCACCGTCAGTGAGATCTGTCAGGTTACTGATTGGTTATTGTAATTTTCTAACCCTGAGACAAAACCAATTGAGAACCATGGTACGTGTAACTTCTCTAACCCTCTAACAGTACAAAGGTGAAATTTTGAAAAGCTGTAATTTCTAATCACTTTAGTGTTCAAACATGGGCAAGGACAATCGGTACCACAAACATCAATAAAAGTGTGAACTCCCATAGAAATCGAGAGCGACATCAGGTGGTCCGGAAAGGTAAGCATGTCCGTTCTGTATACAGCACCCGTCACACTGTCATAGGGTCAATCCAGGGTAAAGTCAAAACCGGTAATGTCAAATCCGGGAAGACGTGAATCTTGCTGAAAATGTCAGTTTTCATTTGTTACACTGCCATAGAATTTCCGAAGGGACGAAAGTAACAACGGCTGAACATATCGATGACTCAGCAGTTTTTGTGACAGTGTTTTTGCTCTTTCCACAAAGGAACTGTATGTACTGCACGCTCTACAGTAACGAATTAATTGTAAAATATACATTCAATATGCTGGTAAGGTAGGTATATTTCTGCAGAGAAAGGGAAAGTTCACAATTAGAAAGTCAAAATCATTACGTATGTCATATAATCTAGATTTTAGACGTCCATGTTTGTCAATGTGTAACAAGAGGTCAAGGTAAGAAGCAGAATATGGTGTATCGGTTGTCTTCGGTTAATTTCAAGTTCACTGGGGTAGATGTAATGTAAATATTCTTTAAATCTTGGGGTATTAAGAGAAAGTGCATCGTCTATATATCTGAAGCTGAAATTAAAAGTCTGGGCTAGTTGTTTTAGTTTCTGTTGTATCAGCCCTTGTAAAAACTTTGCTTCATACAAAAAAAAAAGGAAAAGGTCGGCTGAAAGTGGCGCACAATCTGTTCCCATTGGAATCCCAATTGTCTGTTGAAAAAACGCTGCCTCAACATTCAACAAAAATGTTGTCGATCAAAAATTCAAGCATCTTTAGGACGTCATTTTCAGTGTATTTCTTGTTTGACTCAGTGTGGTTCTTAACAAAATATGTTTTTATCTTTTCCTATTACCAAATATGAATACCTGCGTTCTCCTTTTTTGTACAGAAACATTGATGTATCAGATCAGAAATTACTGTTTTAAGTTATTATGTGGAAGAGTTGTATAAAGGGTAGAAAAATCGAAAGTTTGAATGCTATTGTAGTATGCGAGACTGTGAGGAGAGCTGTTCAAGGAGATCTTTGGAATTTTTAAGAATCCACATCTGATTCACGCCGCTCGTGGAATAGGCTTTTTCGCAGTAGCTTTTTAGAACACCTCTAACTGCAGTCAGTAAAGTGGTCAGAGGTTTTGATAGGGGCTAAGTGGTGCATCTGACAGATCCTGCAATGAATCTCTGTTTGTAGGGATTCTTGTGAAGCTTAGGCACCCAGTAAATGTAAGGGAGATAACTGTTATTTTCATTCACTTTGATACCGAAGGATGCTAACACAGAAGTGTGATTTGTTATTATCTCATCCCTTGATAATGTAGTTGGGGTATAGTTAAGATTGCAAGATGAAGTGTCAATTCCCATCTTCTAAACAGTATTTTAGTGTATCAATATGACTTATTTTTTCAAGAACAAGTACACTATAGCTGAAATACATGGGTAATATTTTTACTGACCCCACATTGCAAGAGAGAGGACTCCAGTCATTACAACGAATAATAAATGAATAATAAATAAATAATAAATAAAAAATGAAATGATATGAAGAAATTGCACATAAGAAAATATCACTAAAACTTATGGCAAAACCATGCCATGTAACACAGCCCTTCTCTTCATTTAGAAATACCATAAGGCTTCAAACAAGGAAAGAGACAGTCTTCGTATTGCTAACAACATGATTTCTGTATATACTGATGGTATTGCGTTCAATACATGTTGTATGAATTTCCAGGAGCCAAAATCATATATCTAGAATGCATGGCAATATAACGATTACATTCAGAGAACAACAACGACAAGGACGAAACAAACAGTACATAAAATAAACGCTAAAAAAAAAAATAAATAAAGCGCTAGCAGTGTGATGCCCTCAAAAACAGGAGTGTCATCAAGTGCTCCAGAGGGGTAAGCATGGCCTGCTTCAAATATGACACCCGTCAAACTGCGAGTGAAAAGTCCGGTGTAATGTCAAATTCGGTATGTGTCAATCCAGTAATATCTCGGGTCTATTGGAAAATGTCCACCTTCATTTATGATACAGACACATTTTTGTAACGATCATTCAATTCGTGATGACGACCATAAAACTTTTTGAGTGAAAATAGTAACAGTGATTGAACAGAACCCTGGCAAAGTAGCTTATAGATAGTCATTGTGCTCTGTTGACGAAATAGACGTGCAAATTACATCACAACGGTATTTATCGAATCAACTGTGAAACTCAGACTCCATATGCTTGAGATGTTGGTATATTACTACTCGAAAATGGGAAGTTCACAATAAGAGAGTCAAAATCATTTTCAAGATGAAGAACAACAATCAAAGCGTTGTTCTATTTGTTTGATCTTACCATGTATCAATAGGGATTTTTTTCTATGTACATTTACTCCATATCCTTTTATTTGTTCAATTACGGCGGAGTTTGTGTCTCGTGCAGTGCGGAGTCCGTAAAAAGATTCCCCGTGCTTGAGGTGTACGCTCTCTTTATTTTGTCAGTTATGGTGTACTTGTAATTGTGTGAGGATTTTTCATATAAATGTGCTATCAAAATTTACCATTTGGCTTTCTTGTTTTGTAAAAAATAACTTTTATTCTGGCCATCTGTATACATATTGCACACATCTCCCGATTTCATTAGCCAATTTTTTTTTTTTTTACAATCAACTCGATGAGTGCCCTGCAATCGTTTACATGTTGTATTGTCTATTGGTCCCTTTTACGGGAAATGGATGACATTGTTGGTAAAAGTACTTTGCCCGATATGTTGTTGACGACTACCCATCCATGACCAAAGATACATGGATATAGCGTTGTTCAACGTTTAGTAAATGAATTCCGCTCTAACCGGAGCAAGGGGCGGTGTTGAACTTAATATGAGATGAGAGTGTTTGCTCCTTGTTGAAGACCTCATGGTGACTTCAAGATGAAGAACAACAATCAAACCGTTGTTCCATTGGCTTAATCTTACAATGTATTCATAGGGATTTTGTCCCATGTTCATTTACTCCATATCCCTTTGTTTGTTCAATTTATTTCGAATTAATATTGGGGGGGGATAATTTTGCCATCAAATTCGTCAAAAGAAACAAAGAGAAATACATCATGACTTTTTATGATTACGTTTATAACAAGCTTTTAATCATTTCAACTTTTTTATTGCTCATCATTTATATACGGATCATCATGCATTTTAAATGATGGAATTCCTACAGAAGAACTAATGTAGTCTGGTACATTTTGAAATTTCTCCTCCAGTCTATAGTTGTCATCGTCCCTTATGCAGGAATCCGTCTGTATTGCTTTGTCATTTGTATTTGTATAATACATTATATAGAAGTTACACATTTCATCTTTATTTGTCCAACTGCAATCAAAAAGTGTTTGACGTAATCAGCAGAAATATCAACTAAAAGTCAAATTAATTTAGTTTAAATTCGTTCTACAATGAACAAAAACCGGGCGCATTGCATTTGCAGCAATTTTTGCGGCAATTTGTGAAAAGTAGGGTATTTCATTTGCGCCACAAGCTTGTATTTCATTTGCGCCATTTCTCAGGTAAAAAACTTTACAGGTAAATTTTCAGGTAATAAGAAGTGGATACTATAATTAATATACCATTTAATATTTTAATATTTGATATATTAATGGGAAAATATTTAATATATTATTTAATATTACATATTTCATATATCTAAGCTATGTTAAATTTTCACTGCAATGGTTGGGTATTATAAACTTTGTATTTAGTTGTGTCCAGATCAAAAAGATGAAGCGGGGGAAATGCTTATATTAAATTCTACTCCTTTAATCCGAAGTGATATTTTTGTTGATTGTGTAAATTTTTCTTTATTTATATTTTCTATATGTTTTGGTACTACTGAGCCTTAAAACATTATTGTGATTGTATATTGTTACGAATTTAGAATAACAGTGCTCTTATAATGTAAATATTAGTATAATAGCGATTTGGTACTAAATACCATGCTCAAATCCTACTTTAACCTCCCCGTAATGAGTAGGTAATGCTGGCGAACAGAAGGCAAAATAAAAGTTAAAAGAATAAATGTTAGTATTTTTACTTACTATTTACTTGTATTTGGCGCAATTGCAAAGTTTTTACTTTGGCGCAAATGAAGTACAATTTGTGGCGCAAATGAAATATTTTTGGCGCAAATGAAATACTAATTGGTGCAAAGGAAATTCACCGCAAAAACCATTCACCTTGTACCTTGATCATTGAAAATTCTAAAGGAATTTATCCATTGTATATTCATGCGGTTTTGAATCAAACACATTCTTCCGTAAAATTAAATCAGCTAAATCTCAAATATCATTTATGATTTCAAAAATAGCTTTTGCGTCTGTTAGACACTAATATCATTCTTTGTTAAATTTTGAAAAATAAAAGCTTTAAAAAATCAGAAAAATATTGAAAAACAATCTTTAGCAAAAGCACAAACTCTATAAACCTTATGAATATTTTTCTCATATTACTTAATTTAATATTTGTAGCACTTAATATCATAAATATCCATGTAATCTTTATTTCAGTTGTATTGTATAGTTGTAATGCGTTACAAAACAATCTTTTAAATATATTATTCAGTGCAGTCACCATGGCTTCATATTACTTTGAAAAGTGGTCGTTTGTACAATGTGTACAGTTTGTACAAAAACACTGTTCCAAAATCTGCTTAGTCAGGGATTTGTTCAGCCTATGTCAAGAAATGCTATGGAAGTCACCATACTATAATTGAATGATATGACCTGTCAGTGTCCCAAATATTTTCAGCAAGATCACGTCTTCCCGTATTTGACAATACCGATTTTGACATTTTCCTTGATTGACTCACTTACAGTGTGTCAGGTGCTGCTAACAAAGCATGACGTGCTTACCTTAATAGAGCACCTGATGTCGCTCTCACAGGAGTTCCCACTGTCAGAGCCTTGGTTTTGAATGTTTTATTTTTTGGTTTTGTTTCTGTACTTGTAGCTGTCTATAGCTAATGTCGTTGTTTTCCGCGTTCTTGTTTTAGCATTGTCTTCGGACTTCGATTTGAGTAAATGCCACTCCTTTGTTCCTTCGGTATTCTACTGCCGTTGTTTTTTATAGATCTAATTACTGTATACATAGTCAAAACATAAATGTTGATAACATTATTCAAGAACAAATCTTAATAGCTTCAAGCATTATTTCTATTTTTCTAACTTCCGTTTAATGAAAAATATTTCTTTCTTCAAGATTAAGAATGCGCATTCTCTTGTCTTCGTTCGATAAGAAGAGCGATATCATGTTTCAAATATCAGTAAAAAATTAACGGCACAACAAAAACTTATATAAGAGAGACAGTGCAAGACAACACAAAACTCTAATACTGACAGTGAGTAACATCAAGTGTTCCGGAAGGGCTTTGTTCACAATAAAAGTCACAATATCAGTTAGTCAATCTAGCATAGTCAAAATCGATGTCATATATGGGAGGAAGTGAATCTAGTTGATTCTTAAGAAATGGAAGTAACATAGGCTGACCAAATACCTGACAAACTGGCTTTTGGGACAGCGTTTCTGCTTTATTAAAAATCACTGCACACGAACTAAATGCTTGACAGTAAAGAATCAAATGTGAAATGAACACGCCATACGACGGAGAGATAGGGATATGGCTGCTAAGAAAGCGAAATTTCACAATAATGTTGTTACAATTATCCCGATCACGTATGTCATAGAGCTTATATTTCAAACGTTCAATTCGTCAATATACAACAAAACTTGTAGGTGAGAAGCAGAAATGGGTTTCTTTAATTTCACGCTCACTGCAATAGGTCTCAAATATTCATTAAAGTTTGGACTATATAGAGAAAGACCATATTCTATGTATCGGAAGCTGAAATTATAGAACTAGGCTAAATTATGTTGTTTTCATTGTGTCAGCCCTTGCAAAAACTTAGGTAAAGGAAAAGATCAATTAACAGTGGCTCACAGTTAGTTCCCATTGGAACCCCCCATTGTCTGTTGAAAAACGCGGCCCCCAAATTTGACAAATATAATGTCGATCAAAACTTCTTTATTACGTCAGTCATAGTGAACTTCTTATTTTAATCAGTGTAGTTCATAACAAAATATGTTTTGTCTTTCCCAACAACTAAAAGTTTATACCAGCGTTCTCTATGCTCTCTATTTTTAGAGCAGAACATTAATGTGTTAAAAAAGCAATTACAGTTTTTATCTCTGACTGCGGTCAATAAAGTAGTAAGGAGCTTTGAAAGACGTTTAGTGGTGCATCCGGCCGACCACACAATGAATCTCTGCTTGTACGGATTCTTATGAAATTTAGGTACCCAGTAGATGTAAGGGAGTTTATGGTTTCATCATCAGCTATGATGTCACAGGATGATAAATCTGAAGCGTGATTTAAACAATCTTGTTCTTTGAAAATGCAGCAGGGGTAAAATTAAGTTTCCTGACCCATCTACTCAACAAGACAGTCGTGATTGTGTTTCTTACACACAAAAACAATGTTGTGTTAAGCTTTGTCTGATGGGACAATGACTTTATTTTCGTGGAATACAATTATCAGCAATTTGGTGACTTTCATCACATTTTACTCTTGAGTTACTTTTCATTTTTTTTGTTTTAGGATCGTTTTTAACAACTATATACTAGTTAACAATGGTATTTAACTATAATTTATGCTTCAGTGACTTAAGGTTGAAATTTTTGTTAAGATTCATCACTCAACAGATATTTATTGCACAATCTTCTGTAATATTAATTTTACAAAAAGGACTTATATATTCGATTTAGTGAAATTGCTTTTTTGTTTTGTATATCAGATCTTTAAGGTAGGGTGAATACTAATCATATCATTACCATAGAATACCATCTCATTTCTATTTCAGTTTTAATTATTACTTATTTAATATGTTTAAGAGAATTTAGATTTGAGGATAATATTATTTCAATATAGGTTTTTAATTTAATTAAATAAAAAAATGTTGAAAAAAGAAGCCAGAATATTCCATTTTGGAACAAACAGCCTATGAAGTATTGATTTCAACGTATTTCTGTTCAGCCTTTTTGGAGAAATATTATACCATCTTCCTTTCGGTAGATTTATTATACAACGTTTTTACCGTAAAGAACAGGAAGAAATGCCTTTTTAGCTCACCTCACGAAGTGAGGGGGCTTATGTGATACCCCTAGCGTCCGCGTCGGCGTCGGCGTCCGCGTCCGCGTCCGGTTAGGAAGAATGGTTACGGTCCCTTCCTGCTTACTGACATGTCCCACATCAACCATATTGGTATGCCTGATGCATTTTGGGAAGACGACTGGAATGTATGCTTCGGATGCTGTCTCTGACCTACATTTTAAGCATGAGCGACTTGGTTAGGTAGAATGGTTTAAGTCCATTCCTGCTCACTGACATGGCCCACATCAACCATACTGGTATGTATGATGCATTTTTGGATGACAACAACAATGCATGCTTCAGATGCTGTCTCTGGCCTACATTTTACGCATGAACGTCTTGGTTAGATAGAATGGTTAAAGTCCATTCCTGCTTTCTTACATGGCCCACATCAACCATACTGGTATGCCTGATGCGTTTTGGGAAGACCACTGGAATGCATGCTTCGGATGCTGTCTCTGACCTACATTTTAAGCATGAGCGACTTGGTTAGGTAGAATGGTTAAAGTCCATTCCCGCTTACTGACATTGCCCACATCAACCATTCTGATATGTATGATGCGTTTTTGGACGACAACAACAGTGCATGCTTCGGATGCTGTCTCTGACCTACATTTTATGCATGAGCGACTTGGTTATGTAGAATGGTTAAAGTCCATTACTGCTAACTGACATGGCCCACATCAACCATACTGGTATGTATGATGCGTTTTGGGATGACAACAACAGTGCATGCTTCGGATGTTGTCTCTGACCTACATTTTATGCAGGAGCGACTTGGTTAGGTAGAATGGTTAAAGTCCATTCCTGCTTTCTTACATCGCCCACATCAACCATACTGGTATGTATGATGC
>MJUU01060499.1:113574-158731 GCA_002080025.1 Modiolus philippinarum
GATGCTGTCTCTGACCTACATTTTACGCATGAGCGACTTGGTTAGGTAGAATGGTTAAAGTCCATTACTGCTAACTGACATGGCCCACATCAACCATACTGGTATGTATGATGCGTTTTGGGATGACAACAACAGTGCATGCTTCAGATGCTGTCTCTGACCTACATTTTACGCATGAGCGACTTGGTTAGGTAGAATGGTTAAAGTCCATTCCCGCTTTCTGACATGGCCTACATCAACCATACTTGTATGTATGATGCGTTTTTGGGATGACAACAACAGTGCATGCTTCGGATGCTGTCTGTTACCTACATTTTACGCATGAGCGACTTGGTTAGGTAGAATGGTTAAAGTCCATTCCTGCTTTCTTACATGGCCCACATCAACCATACTGGTATGTATGATGCGTTTTGGGATGACAACGACAGTGCATGCTTCCGATGCTGTCTCTGACCTACATTTTATGCATGATTGACTTGTTTAAGTAGAAAGGTTAAAGTCCAATCCCGCTTACTGACATGACCCACATCAACCATACTGGTATGTATGATGCGTTTTGGGACGACAACAACAGTGCATGCTTCGGATGCTGTCTCTGACCCACATTTTACGCATGAGCGACTTGGTTAGGTAGAATGGTTAAAGTCCATTCCTGCTTACTGACATGGCCAAAATCAAACATACTGGTATGTATGATGCATTTTGGGATGACAACAACAGTGCATGCTTCCGATGCTGTCTCTGACCTACATTTTACGCATGAGCGACTTGGTTAGGTAGAATGGTTAAAGTCCATTCCTGCTTTCTTAGATGGCCCACATCAACCATACTGGTATGTATGATGCATTTTGGGATGAGGACTTGAATGCATGCTTCGGATGCTGTCTCTGACCTACACTTTACAGATGAGAGACTTGGTTAGGTAGAATGGTTAAAGTCCATTCCCGTTTACTGATATGCCCACATCAACCATACTGGTATGTATGATGCATTTTGGGATGACAATTACAGTGCATGCTTCGGATGCTGTCTCTGAACTACATTTTACGCATGACTGAATCTGTTTAAACGAATGATTATAGTCCATTCCTGGTTACTGATATGTGCAACATGTGACAATGCTGTGCAACGAGGTGAGCTTAGCAGGCTGTGGCTGCTTTCTACGTTCATCTATAATATTAGTACTTACCCTGTATGTGTAACATATTTTCTTTTGCTCTGAAATGTACATCGGACAACCTGGAAAGGGTAAAGAACTAGGTTACAGGCCGCTTGAAGATACCAGAATATTTTACGACAAATCAAAAATTAATCTGACAATATCTGCTTCTAAATTCCATAGAAGTTAGAAATAAACAATAAAGGGCTACGCCAAGCGCAGCATGATACGACCGCAGCATGTCGTCCACTGAAATTTGAAAAAGTGCAATTTAAAGTGAGTATGGACATAGGAAAGAGCTTGACAAAATAATTAGATGGACGCAATAAGGAGATTGACCAAGTAATTAGCTGGACACAAACTAGGGAAAATAAAAATTAGCCCTTATGACTCCTTATGATTCCTCTTCGACCCTCTATAGCTCAGAAACGGTAAGAGCTAAGCCCAATCCATTGACATGATGCTGAAAGCTTATATCAAGAGGAATCAAAAGAAAAAAATCCCATCGAAATGCGATGAAAAATAAAATTTTAAGGTAATCTGTAAATTTACGATTTTGGCCCCATTCGGTCCCTCATAGTTCGGGAACGGAAAGAGCTACGTCAAATCTGTTGAATACTACTGAAAGCTTACATCAAGTAGAATCCAAAGAAAAAAATCCCATCGAAATCCGACGAAAAATAAATTTTTTAGGTTATCTGTAAATTTACGATTTTGGCTCCCTTCGGCCCCTCATAGCTCGGAAACGGTAAGAGCTACGCCAAATCCCCATTCGGTCCCTCATAGCTCGGGAACGGAAAGAGCTACGTCAAATCTGTTGAATACTACTGAAAGCTTACATCAAGTAGAATCCAAAGAAAAAAAACCCATCGAAATCCGACGAAAAATAAATTTTTTAGGTTATCTGTAAATTTACGATTTTGGCCCCCTTCGGCCCCTCATAGCTGGGTAAGGAAACAAGTTACCAAAAATCTAAAAGTAGAACGCTATGATAATTTTTCATTAGGAATCCTTTGGAAAAATTGCATCAAAATCGGACTAAAAATAAAAAAAATGAAATTTTTGAAATTCGCCCCTTTTGGGCCCATTTATCTCGTGAACGGTACAAGCCACGTGAAATCCGTTGGAATACTCCAGATTGGAAATTTTCTAAGGAGTTTACTGAGAGAAACGCCATCAAAATCCGATAAACAATAAAGATTCTAAAGTCAAATATGTGAAAACAACCAATTTAACCCCTTTTGGCCCCTTTTTCTAAAACGGGCGGGGCCAGTAACATAAAATTATAGCCCGGGCTAAAGCATGTGCCAAGAAACATGATATTAAAATTTGAAAATGATCTATTCACTGGAACCAAAGTTATGCTGTCCACAGACACAAAAATACCGAATTTTACCCCTTTTTGGTCCCTTTTTCTGAAACGGGTGGGGCCATAAACCCGAAATTAAAACCCGGGATAGCCATTATGCCAAGATACCACATACTGAAATTTGAAGATGATCCGTCCACTAGAAACAAAGTTATGCTGGCCACAGACGCCGACGCCGACGCAGACGCCGACGCCAACGCAGACGCCGACCACTGCGCCATAACATAATACGACCGCAAAATTTTTGCGGTCGTATAAAAACTTTTAACCTGTTTAATTTTTACCGAAAAAGTAATCTTACGAGTAAAATAGAGGTAATCACAAAATGTGTTGGGAGCCAAAATCCAAAAGGCAAAAAGACGAAGCAAGTGCAAAACACATTAAAATTGTACACCACATGGTGCTGACTTATAATTGGCATTTGAAAAGACATGATGGGTCAAACCGGGGATATATGGCGCATAAATACCATTTCCATTGTGGCAATGTAATCAGTGTAAACAAAATGTTCGTCCGAGTGGCAGTTAAAAAAAAAGACTTTTCAATCATTTTGACCGAAACTTCTAATTTTCTATAAGGTACCGATACTTTTCAATGACCATACATAACGAAAGTTTTCAGCGTTGATTTATAAAATCGGACTTCGAGATAACTTTGGCGATGTGAAACTCTATATACCACAGGACTCGGTGTGATGTATTCATTGCAGGACTTGCTCACCCTTCCGGAGCATGAGATGTCACCCTCCTTTTTGTAGTGTCAGATTGTAAGCACTTCAGTTTTGATTGTTATATATGTGATGTTTGTATGTTTTGTGGATGTGTCATATCTTTGGTTTCCATCAACCGGTGTTCTCATTTTGCCTTGTCTATGGAATTTATGTAATTGTCTTGTTCTTTGGTCCTTCGATATTCAACTGCCGATGTTCCATAAGGAGGAATAATACTGTAAACCAACTTATTTTCGCGAGCGATTTATTTTCGCGACTTTCGCGTTCGTGAAAATATCGCGAAAATAAATCGTCGCGAATAGTTTATATCCTTATATAAAAGCATTAACAGTAATAGAAAATCGCGAAAATTAATCTCCGCGAACTTCACGCGAAATAAAGTAGCCGCGAAAATAAGTTGGTTTACAGTACTCTCCATGATATAAAAATTGATAAACTTAAAATGAAAGTCGTCTCATTTGCCATATATTTTAGTACAAACAACGGCAGCAGAATACCGAAGGAACAAGGTAAGTGATGATCACAAAAATCAAAGTCCAAAGACATGACAAAACGGCAACAGAGAAAAAAAGAAAGGGACAAAATTAGGACATGACACGGCCACAATGCACGGAAATAAAAAAAAAGCATTTATAATTGAGGCACTCATAGTGTGAATGTCTATGAAAGTGACATCAGGTGTTTTGTAAGCGTGACATGTCCTGCTCTGCTAACGACCCCCGTCACACTATCAATGAGGCAGATATTTTTTTGAAAGATCTGTTTAGTAGCGGATCGATTTATGTCATTTACAGTAAAAATTCACAGTAACTTCACAGTAAATTCACAGTAACTTCGGAATTTAGTTATTTGTTACCGCTGGGTAGATACCACTGCTGGCGGACTGCTAGTCCCCGAGGGTATTCACCAGCCCAGTAGTCAGTACTTCGGTGCCGACCTGAAAGACGATTATATTTGGAACCCTACAATATCTAAATTTTTGTAAATTTTGTTGAAAACTAAAGAATATCTCCCTCATGCAAAGCTCCGTCCTTAGCTGATTTTGGCATTTTATCTAATTCATTATTTATTATTTGTTCCCTATCAGTTTTTAAACAACTTTGAGTTTACTGTCTTCCAAAGATTATATTTTATCTGCACTGAAGAAACATCAGTTGTCGAAATGAGCATATGCAGATTCTAAATTCACAGTTACTTCGGTATTTAGTTATTTCTAACCCTTAGACAAAACCAATTGAAATGCATGGTACATGTTACTTCTCTAACCCTCAAACAGTACCATGGTAAATTTTTGATAATGTCCATTTTTGTCAAATTTATAGATTGGATAGTTTCTGTTGTTTCCCATTGTCTTTAATGCTTAAAGTTATGTTGACAACCACACAGTGAACCCACACTTTATTATTTTATTTCAAAGTCAAAACAAAAAGGAACCTTCACTGAGAAACTGAGAAAAAAATATATGGACAAAAATTTGAAGTACATGTAGCCATCTACCTTATTCTAGATAAATTTATCAGATACTATAGATTGTGACCTGAACAAGAACAAATATTACTCACAATGTAATCACCACGTCTTATATCCAATCCCGGTGTCGTAACATTATAGAATGACTGTAATAGAAGTTAAGGACTTGTTTAGTATTTTTCTGTCTGTTTATCTCTCTACAATAATGAAAAAGGACTATTCATGTATCTAACGCAATACATAATGATTGAATTACCAAAACTGCGCCCTGAAGATAGCCATCGTTACAGGTTGAAAAACAAAAATATATTTAGTATACGAGAGCATATCACTGCTTAATGTTTTGGTTATAGTTGTAAACTGCTAAAAAATTATTACCGTTTATCAATTTCCATGCCTGGTAAACTTTTATAAATAAAAAGAGACTTCCATATGGAAGTTAAGAAAGCTCACTCCTGATTTCTTTTGTATCAAGGGATTTTTGAAACCTATTCAAATTGATTAAGCAATGGTGACTAAATGAAATGGTATAAAGGAATATATAGGTCCGGGTGATTTTAACAGGTGTCGTTATAAGAAGCAGGAGATGCTTACTCTACTGGTACACCTGATCTCACCCATGGTTTTTATTGGGTCCGTGTTGTTCATTTGTAAGTTTGTATTCATTTTTGTTTTTTGTCCCGTACTCAAGTGGTGTCCTTGTTTCTTGACGTTTCTGATGTTTCCATTGTCCGTGGATTTTTTGTTCTTTTGACTGACGGCTCGGTCCTCACTTTAATTTAACGGAGATAGAAAAAATATTAAAAATTTGGTTGGAAATGGATTTCTCTGGTTTTTCCCTTAATTTAACATTAGGGCTATTTTTTGTCTAAAAGCTAGGAAGTTTTTCAAGAATTTTTTAAAAAAATGTCAGGTGTCTTAATTTGACCTATAGAAGACACTCATGAAATAAAAAGTGGGGTCCGTGTGCAAAATTCTTTGAGCCATTGAACTGGAGAAAAACGAGGAGTTCCGAAATCTGATACAAATTCAAAAAGGTGATGGTCGGGCTACCTTAAGCCACAAATAATATTTTATCATTAAGTTAAAATGATAATATTAAACACATTCAATCACTGAAAATTAAAATCAAAAGTTACTATCCACAAAGGAACTGCAAAAAACACAGATGAAAGACAAAAGACAAACGTCACCAACGATAGGAAGTCGGGACATCTTGACATTCTGCTGGTGGTAGAGTTTAAGCGGTTTATGGTTACCCAAACCTACCTTTTCTCTATCCCGTTTCCCTTTAGTGTAATGAACATACGAATAAAACAAAACATAGGTTGACTACAGAAACCAATATCTTGAAACAGAATACAATAACAAAAAAAATTATTTGGAGTGATGGGACCAGGAGTGCTCGCCGCTTGTCAAAATCTCTAATATGCTGCTAAAGTACTGTAGCACTACGGACGAAAACTCAAATCCTAACCTAGTAGGGTCTGATGAAGAATTATCAAAGATTTCAGTAGACATCGATAATATCAGAGAGAGGCAAGCATACTTGATGAATAGGGATTATTATATGGCATTTTTTATATCATATCTCATATCATCTAGAGACATCCATATTAGCCCTAGGGCCGAAGGCCACAGGGCTATTATGGGTCGATGGATGATATGGGATATGATATGAAAAATGCCATATCATAAACTATTTATCATATACTTCGACAATAATGACTAGTTTTACTCTTCTTTATTCCATATAAAATGAAATAATGTCCAAAAAATATTAATCTGTAACATGTGTGTCATTAAGTCAGTGTCATTTTCATCGGAATTTGTTTCAATGAAGGCATGTTGGTTTCATTTTGATATCAATACCTCTGTTTACAGTAACCTCGATATTTTGTATTTATTATGTTAAACAAATTCAACGTATACCTTTCGCTATTTACTGAAATGAAACAATAAAATGTTCATGAGTATAGAATACAAAAAATGGCTTTTGCAACCCCACTGTTTTCTTTCGTGTGTTTTACATTTCAACAGATAGTTCCCTTTTGTTAGGTGTTTCTCATCCAACAGACAATGTAATTTCAAACGGAAAAGAAAGTTTATGGGAATATATTTTGTACCATTAAATGTAAGCACTTTTGTACTGAAAGTAAATAAATTGCTTCAAAATAATTTTTACACAAGATCACTCAAGTGAGATCATTGAGATTGTGCAGATTTCGTCATAGCTTATACATTTGTGTGACAAACACCTATATTTATTGCCAACGCTAATATTTGGAAAAGGGTCCTTGAATAACTGAAAATTGATTCAAGGTGAACATTTTGCCTGATCTTTGCTTACACTGGTAATTTTCTTCACTAAACGACAGTATTTTCATAAAAACGCGGTTCATTAACTGGAATAACTGCATAATAGTAAGAAACTTGTGACGGGTGTACACTGAAAATTTCGCAAAAAGTTGCTTGTTCCAATTAAATTGATTTATAACTTACTTCCGTAAAATTATACTGAAATATGTGAATCTTTGTTTATTCCATGAATTGGAAAATCGTAAGTCGCCATTTTGAGAAATCCATGTAAAACGGGATTTCATATTACAGGCCCGTGCAATACGGATTTCATATTACACCCCCTAAAGATATGACTGGCTTAATTCTCTCCTTATGACACATGCAAAAAGACACATATCTTGAGTAAGTATATGATAATTATAGATGATTACATGTCATTTTCCATACCGGTCCTGGTATAAGCCCGAGACGCCCATATCAAGCCCGAAGGCGTAGCCTGAGTGCTGATATGGGTCGAGAGCTAATACCAGGGACGGTATGGAAAATGACATGTAATGGTCTATTTATCACATATCTTAAATCTGACGAGGAAGAAAAAATGCAAATCTAAATTAGATGTTAAACAATAACAGTATTTTTAGCCATTAATAAATTAATTTAAGGGATAGCAACAACATTTTGAAAGATTAAGAGAAGAGTATCTCTGCAGTAAAACATTTAATGCCATCTATGACCCCGTTTACACTTGCAAATTAAGATCGGTCTTTTGTGAGCTCGATCCTAAAAAGATCAATCTTTGCCTAGTGTAAACGAGTTAGATCAATCTTCAATCGAACTTAAAAAGTTTACATCCAGACGTAGTTTCAAAAAGATCGACCTTTTTTGAATCGATCTTTCACCAAGTGTAAACGATACGATCGATCGCGATCTTTATGAAGTGGAACTGAAAAATAGTGTATTTACACGTGTGTCAATGAAGGTTTGTACGACATGTGAAGAACAAAAGTGAAGAAGCTTGGACCCATGCAAAATTGTTTATATAATTTAACTTTAGAATGCAGGAATGATTAGGGAAAACATCGAGAAGAAACCTGGACAATTTTTAAACGAATCTGTCAGTGCATAAAGCAACGTCTGTCCGACTTTTCCACATTTTTCTATCTTTTCATTTTTATTTATTTCTATTACAAGGAAAACATGCATCTACATAAGATAGATTCAATTTTATTGTATAGTGTAAACCCACCGTTCTCAAAAAGATCGATCGAGATCCATCTTGCACTTTTTAATGTAAATTCAAAACGGTCTTTTTTTTAGATCGATTCAAATAAAGATTGATTCAAATTGAAGCGGTCTATTTTTCGATAATCATATCAACAATTATGTTGCATGAGATAAATAAAATTAATAATTCCCTATAGGAAACAGCTGTAGACATGGAAGACATTTATACCATATGGACGTTTACTACTCTTCTTGAGCCGATCAATTTTTGTAAGGGTTCACACTACTAGTGCTTTAGTTTTGTGGCGTTCTTTTTTTTTATTTTTGTCAATTTGCTTGGTCTAAGTCAGTTTTGCACGATTTGTTTTAATTCAATTGCCATGTCATCTTTTTATTTTTGATTTAAGAATTTCGTATCTTTCTCTCCGATCATTTTCCGATGTATTTGCATACCGAGTTTACCCAGCAACTTGACTATGGATCTAGATATAGACTTTAAATGAAGGCTGACACCCACGAAGCTGAAATAAAATACAGCTATCTCCATTCTACAACTCTACCGTGATGTCTTCAGTGAAATTTTAAAAAAAAAATACGTGACGTCACGCGAACGTGTGGAATGTGAAACACAAACATAAGTACACTAGAATAATTAAATCTTTAGTAACAGAATAAATTCAGTATAATTCATCACTGTAAAAATCCGACACACTTCTCTTCAATTTTTGATTGACATATTACCGGGAGTAAATTTTGCGGGCACAATATGGATCTTTCAGGGCGAATATCGATATTAGCCCTGAAGGCAAATGACTTGATCTGGCTTCTTCAAAATAAAGATAAAAAACTGTCCCAGTCCTTTAATTTCAGCTTCCGTTATATTGATGATATTTTATCACTAAACAACCCTCGCTTTGGTGATTTTGTTCATCTTATCTATCCAAAAGAGCTTGAAATTAAGGATACTACAGATACTTCCTCATCAGCCTCGTTCCTTGACCTTCATCTTGAAATTGACAACAGAGGTACACTACAAAGTAGGCTATATGACAAACGCGATGACTTCACTTTTCCTATAGTCAACTTCCCTTTCTTTGTATCAACATCCCAAAAGCACAGGCATATGAAGTTTACATCTCCCAACTTATTCGCTACTCAAGGGCCTGTGGTCAATACAGTGACTACCTTGATAGAGCTCGGTTGCTTAAAGAAAGGCTACTTAAGCAAGGGTATGTTGCCCATAACTTTAGGTCATCACTACAGAAGTTTTACAGTCGACATCACGATCTTGTGACCGCTATGGGATATCTGTTTCCCAGATCTCTTTGCCACTAAAGTTTGTTTTCGTCTCCCGGATTTGACTTTACTATCGGAGTTGACATGTTCAACACGGCGGGTGTCTTATAAGAAGCAGGAGATGCTTACTCTACCGGTGCACCTGATCTCACCATTGTTTTTTACTGGGTCCGTGTTGTTCATTTTTGTATATGTGCGTGTCTTCATTTTCTTTTCTGTGTCGTGCTCATGTCATGATTTTTCCGACGTTGCCATTGTCCTTGGATTGTTCTTTTTTGACTGACGGTTTGGTTCTCACTTACCCTTTTGATTTTCGGCTTTTATTTTACATGCAGAAACTACTAAATATGTGATAAATCAGGTTATTCGACCTCAAAGCTAATGTAAAAGATTCTTGGATATCCTGTCGATATCCCCAATAAGTAGAGAATGTGACTATCGTCCATGTTTCTGGATATTTTTGTCAGTTTCTGGAATATTTTAACAACATTGTCGTAAACCAAAGATAAGAATTGCCCTTGTTAAAAAGCCGGTTACGATTTACGCCATATTATATATCAAATTTTTCAAATGTTCATATCATTTAAATAATTTTTTAAGTCTGTAACTTTGCTGAAGAACAAATCTAAAACGTTCTTCCATGCTTATTTTACCATGTATTTATAGAGACTTTGTCTCATTTGAATATATTTATTCTATATCCCCCAATTGTTAAATGTAAATGTTTGGATGTGATAGCATGGCTTCGTTCATTAAAGTCATCAAGAATTGAACAAAGGTGCGCAAATCGTAAAAGCTGAGAGATATATAGTATCTATCCCAAGGAAAAAGGCGAGATAGGCTGATCTCAAACCCGAAGGCTAAAATATCATGTCCATTCCGAGGCTTGCCGAGGGATGGACAAAAGATATCTTAGACTACGTGTTTGAGATCAGCCTATCTCGCCTTTTGAAGAGGCTTTGATACTTTTTCTCGCTTTAACGCTCTAAAATTACTCACAAAACCATGATCAGCTTTGACTTTCACAAAGAAATATCAAAAACGTTCCCACGAAAAGTATGACGTCACAATTGGTATACGTTTACTGAAGCTGGATAGTAACTTCGTTTCCAAAAATTGGCGCGCAATTTTAAATCTCTGTTTAAATAATTATCGCATATCCTGTAGTTCATAATAAGTTGCTGGTTCAAAGGCACATTTTCATTCTTTAGATAAACAAAAAGATTTATAAAATCAGACAACAAATAATACTGGATAAATCGCAAGAAAATTCGAAGCGATGGCAGACATCTTGATTTTTCCCACGTGCTGACGATTGAAGTGAGACAGCCCCCGCAAAGGGGTGAGATAGAACTATCTCACACCCCAAAATCACGAGATATCTCGATCCCCTAGGCGAGAAATAAAGATCCGAGGTAAAGGAACTTCACCGTCAAGAAAAGGGAAATTAGTATGGCACGCCGTTTTCATGTTTATTCGCCATTTTAGATATCTCATATATTATATCAGATATCTTTTTAAAATGTAAGATATGTTTTGAAAATGCTAATATATGAGATACTTTTTTATTATATTTAAAATATCTTTTATATTATTTCAGATATCTTTTATATGATATGAGATATCTTATGTATTAAATAAGATATCTTATATATTAATTTAGATATCTAAATTTTTTTATTATATAATATTTTTATATACTATTTGAGATATCTTATATATTGCGGAAGAGACAAACACTAAATTTTCCGTTTTAGTTCTGAAGTAAGTGCCATTGAAAAATATGATGGGTGGATATTAAATAAGAATAAATGACAAATAAATGTAAGGCTGGATATAGAATATAGGATCCTTCCAAATGACGGATGGATATCGAATCAATGTTAATACAGTGGATGAAAAAGTACATAAATGAATAAATTATTTAAGAAATAGAATAAAATAAAAACTATACGGTTGCAACGTTTCTGTGATCATTGCTTTGAAGAAATTTTCAAGCTAAATTAATAAATAAAAACTTAGAAAAAAGATGGAATTGTTACCAAAATATGACATTGAACAGATATATTTACCTGTGGAAGTTGGGGAGACATACGTCCAATTTCTGACCAGGTGCCATTCCTTACTCGATAACCCGACATTACATACCCTATTAAGAATAACACAGATATACTATTCAGCACGTTTGATGTGCTTGCAATGAAAAAAAAAGTATTGTGACAAGCAATGCAGCTTTGTTCTAAACAAAACCTTTTTTGTGTTATATATATCTAAATCTTGTTAAACTTTGTAGCACAATGGTATTAAGATACCATATACATATTCAAAAGCAATTACATCATGGAAAAACAAGTGGACATAAAAATCATATTAACAGTAAGAAGGAAAAAAAAAAATAATGTGACTTTATCAAAGACCATCAGAGAAAAATTGTGGTAATAACAAAAATAACTCATGAGTCAATGAGACACAAAGACAAATCACCGGAACAAGCATGGCAAGAAAAATGAAATACTGGGATTAACCGGTTTTATGTAGCACCAAACCTTCAATTGCGGTAGCTGATAATTGTTATAAATGAACAATATATATTGTAAGGAGAGAATCAAGTTGATATGGAAGGGGATGTTTGGGGCGCCATGAAACCAGTTTAACACAATGTTTCTTTTGAAATCTCTTTACAATATCAGGAACATTACATTCGACAGTATTTCCCGGCTGTTTTGACCCGGCAATTTCTTTTTTCCCTGTTTTTGACTGTTTACAATTCTGTTTGGTAGTTTAGTTATCATCCTCATTTATAGAACTGGTTTTTTATCCATTGTTCGTATAAACGTCTATTACATTGTAAAATTTCTTAAAATAGTCCATACATCCACATCCAGCCTCACTCATGAAAGAGTCAAACTAATTTTTTAAGAGGATTGTGAGACTTTGAAGTAAGATAAATATAAAATGTTGTTATTAGGAAATATCTTGATATGCATAGATCAATAAAGAATACTGTTTACAGTGAATCATTAGATATGTATAGTTAAATATCAAATACTATTTACAGTTAATTATTTGATAAGTATAGTCCAATAATGAAGCTGTTTGGATATGTATTGACCAATATCAAATGTTGTTTACAGCAAATGTTTGGTTATGTATTGATAATATGAAATGATGTTTACAGCAAATGTTTGGATATGTAATGACCTAGTACAAATGTTGTTTACAGGAAATGTTATGATATGTTTGTTCTCCATCAGCCTTTACATGTTTTTCGGCTGATGGACTTCCAAATGTTTTGGTTTGATCTGCACTGATGAGACATAAGTTGTCGAAATGCGCAAAAAAATGAATTAACAGTAACTTCGGTATTTAGTTATTTTTTACCACTGGGCCGATGCCTCTGTCGGTGGACTGTTGGTCCCCGACGTAATTCACCAACCCAGTAGTCAGTACTTCGGCGCTAACCCGAAAACCGACTTTATTGAAACTTGCAATATCTAAATTTTACAAAATTAGTTTAAGACTAAGGAGTATCTTCCTCATGCACAGCTCTGTACTTAACGGAATTTCGGCCTTTCTTTTTAGATCCTTTTGGTTATTTGTTCTTATATAAGCTTTTACACGTTTTTCGGTTAATGGACTACCAAATGTTTTGGTTTGATCTGCACTGATGAGACAGAAGTTGTCGAAATAAGCATATGCAGAAAATAAATTAACAGTAACTTCGGTATTTGTCATGTATAGAACAATAAAAAACGCTGTTTACAGCAAATGATTGGATATGCAAAGATCAATAACAAATGATCTTTACAACAAATGTGGGATAATATTCGATCAAAAACAGCAAATTTTGGATATGTATTTCTCAATCTCAAATATTTTGTTTACAGGAAAATGCGTGGAGTTGTATAAAACAGCAAATGCTCTTTACAGCAAATGATTAGATAGGTATGATCAATACAGCAAATGTTTTCATATGTAAAGCCCTTTTTAAAAAGTGTTGTTATCTTTTCCTGGATTTGAACTCTCTCATCAAATGGAGTTGCAAACACTCTTCGCTTTCGGTTACCATCCGAACGGTTGGCTAACAATACACAACTTAAACCATGAATGCATTTTAATTATATCAAAACTAGTGCAGTGTCACAGTAAACCACAGTTAACAATGACATTGTAATCTAAATATGAACAGATTTATGAACTGTGTTCAGGATGAACAACACTTGGCGCGTTGGGTTGATAACCGGAACTGTTTATTTGTATTTAAATGCCGAAACCGAAGGGCGAACCAAATGATTTTTTTAAAAGGCCTATGCTGAATAACAAATGCTGTTAACATCAAATGTTTGGATATGTATTGGTCAATATCCAAACGCAGTTTTTAGAGGTTGTTTGGTTATGTATAGATGAATAAACTGTAAATGTTTGGATATGTATAGATCAATATCAAACACTGTTCTCGGGAAATGTTTGGTTATGTATATATGAATTTATTGCAAATGTTTGAATATATATAGATAAATATCAAATGCTGTTTAAAGCAAATGTTTGGATACGAATTCTATACAACAACAAAACTATATAGATTACTATAATCGCTAGGAAGATAACTGACAGAATGTAAAAAAAAATCGGAGCATACTTAGAGAATGTGAACAAATTTCCAGACAGCAACCACACTTCTTTGTTATAGCTTACCCAAATTATGGGCGTGCGTCATATACATCATTAGATGCAATACTTCTTTCTTTATATACAGACATCCATTGTCGACGTGGGATTCTGTAAACAATTAAAATCATCTTAGATTTATATTAATACTATTAAAAAAATGACCCCAACATCATTTAGTCGACTTGCAATCCTACTTTAGCATTGTGTACACTATTAATCTATATTTTAATGATAAAAAATTATTACATGATACAGCCGACAAACAATCCTAATTTTGGTATTAATCTGTATTTTGATGACATGATACATGTATAATTAAATTGTTAAACTGGATCGAATTATTCAAAATGAAATACACCAAACATCTATAATTTCAAACATCATTCAAACAAAAAGTTTGGATCGAGTTTTACATTTTCATGTAATAATTATTAAAATACAGATTAACAGTATACACAATCCTCAATTCGGATTGGAAGTCAGCTGTGGCAGTTTTGAATGATTTTGGATATCATTAATGTTGGGTTTCAATTTTATTTATATATATGTTACAGTACAAATTGGAATCCAGTAGGATCCGGAATCCTCCTAGTATAAATTAGAATTCTAATTTCTACTGGGACAAATTAGAATTCTGATTTGTACTGGATTTAATTCAGTACAAATTGGAATTCCTATTTCTACCAGGACAAATTAGAATTCCATTTTGTACTGGATTAAATCCGGTACAAATTGGAATTCCAATTTCTCCTAGGGGAAATTGAGATATCCTGATTTATACCAGTAGGATTATGAATCCTGCTGAATTTCTAGTATGATCCAGAATTATACTGGATATTTTGTTCAGGAGGATTCTGGATATTACTGACATTCAAAGATGAAAAAAGTTTTGGATTTTGATAGAAAAGTATGTTTTACACAACATTTTAATTTTTGAAAACTTAATATTAAAACAAAACAAAAAAAAAAAAAAATCACAATTGACATAATTCTAATATAACTGTTAATTTGTTTTACAATTGGTAGAACTCTGAGAACGGAATTTTCGATTTATGACAAGGGCATCGCATATAGTTTTGCATTTGCCAAAGTAATAACAAAACGTGGCTGTTATACTGCCAGATCAGTATCAGAATATTACTTTTTAATTACATGTATGCCATCTTTAGGGAAAAGAAAATCATATTCCAATATTTTTTTTGGTAAGATGCTTGCATGTGTTCTTCTATAATTAAAGTTAACTTATGAAAACTGGTGATCAAAAGTTTGAACTGTGCTAAAAGGTTTTATAATTCGAAGAAAAACATCTATATCTTTCATACAATATGACAATTAATCTTATTCTTTCGAAATCGTTTAATCAAATGATCACGAAAACAGTTTTGGATATATTACTAATAACGTTTCACTTCTCTACCACCGTTACTATTGATTTAAGTTAGTAGGATCCGGACTCCTACTAGTATAAATTAGGATATCTCAATTTCTCCTGGGAGAAATTGGAATTCCAATTTATACTAGATTAAATCCAGTACAAACTAGAATTCTAATTTGTCCTAGCAGAAATTGGAATTCCAGATTGTACTGGATAAAATCTAGTACAAATCAGAATTCTGATTTGTCCCAGTAGAAATTATAATTCTAATTTGTACTAGGAGGATTCATTCCAATTTGTACTGTAACATATACATTATTAGCTGTATCATTTCTTTCTTGTTAATGATAATATGCAATTGTCTACGTTTGTTAAATATATTATGCAGATAATATTGATAGAAAAATTTGACGTCACTAGTGGAACTGACATGTTCATGGCGGCGCATGTCTTATAAAAAGCCAGAGATGCTTACTCGGTCGGTCCAGCTGATCTCCCCGTGGTTTTTAATTAGGCCGTTCTGGTTAATTCGTAGGTGTGTCTCCATTTATCTTCCTTTGCCGTACCTGTGATGTCTTTGGTGTTCCGATTGAACTACATGTATTCGTTTTTGGGCTGCAGTTCAGATCTCACTTACTTGTAATTGCCGGAATATATCCATCTTTTGAAATAGGTACAATCAAGATAAAAATGATCAAACTTACCTTTTGTCATTGGTGGAATAGAACCATCTGTTCCGAGTAGATACAATATAGATAATAAATATCAAACTTACCTTTCATAATTGGTGGTATAGAGAACCTGTTCTTGATTTTTGTCATTACTGGTATAAAACGCTCTGTCCCAAATAGGAACAGGATATTAAAATGCAAAAGTTGCATAATAGATATAGTTTATCAGACATTTTATTTATTTATTTATTACGGCCAGTATCAAGTAAGCCCGTTAGATTATTGGTAATTTTCAAAATGATAAATAGATTTATATAATGATTTCTCTTAATTAACAATGAAAGGATATGTTGTAAATGCATATGAGACAAGGTCTCTACAAATACATGATGATATCAAGCGATGGAACAACGCTTTTATTGTTGTTCTTCTTTTTGAAGACACAATTTGGCCTTCCACAATGAGTTATGCTGATACCTCAAAGTAAGTTCAAGACGGCACCTACCACCGTTAAGCATGTTTGATATGTTGTTTATTGCAAAAAAAAAATATTATGTATTCTTAGTTTGAACATAAAACGCGTATGAACACGACAAGTAGTACTCTAGCATAGCAACTCGCCCGTTACGTCTTCACAGTGACCCGATAATTTCTTGATTAAGTCCAGTTTAGTACTGCTGACATATTCAGTCCCTGTAGATCACAGGAAACTTATTCAAATTTCCGACAAACAGTAAATTGTGCTTTGCTGTACCAATGTTTCAAGAAGTAACCTCTAATCAACAGGATAAAGATCAAATAATATTTAAAGCAATAATGCAAAAATCAAGATAATAATGATCAAACATACCTTTTGTCATTGGCGGTATAGAACCCTCTGTTGAAAGTATATAATACCCAACCTGATAGGGAAGTCTGTAAATAGACATATGGTAAATAAAAAGTTAAAGAGACAGAAAATTATTGATAAACATAATAAATAAAACATAAAAACCCACAGAAACACGTGCCGTCCTGGACTTACTAGAGGTGTAAGTGTTTGCTTTTTTAAGGTCTCTTAGTGACTTCTTGATGAAGAACAGTAATGAAAGCGATGTTCCTTTTGCTTGATATTACCATGAATTTATAGGGATTTTGTCCTCTGTTCATTAACTCCATATTCCTTATTTATCCATGAAATATTTTATGTTCATCTGGTGACTAGGTTTACGAACATCAGCCAACTAAGTCAGCGATGAAGTTTGTCATTACCCGACATGTAAAAAAAAACAAAATCATTATAGACAGATGTTACGATGCTAACGCATGGCATCAAATTCATAACAATATAGTGCAAACCATACCGTTACAAGTAGAAACAAATTAGTTTTTCAACAGTAATAGGTGAATACAGCAAGGTATTATGTCTTTATGGCAAACGGATGTTTAAAATTTTCAAACTGACAACTTTTCGATTTTTCTCAGTAGTGATATAACTAAATACCGAAGTTAGTGTGAATTTATTTTCTGCATATGCGCATTTCGACTACTTAAATATCACCAAAATATGTTGTAAATCTATTTATAACATAAAATAGATGAAGAGCAACAATAAAAGCGTTGTTCCATTGCTTGGTTTTACCATGTATTTGAAGAGATTTTGTCTCATTTGCATTTACTCCATATCCATCCCTCATGGGTCAGGGAAACATTTTACAGTGCGCTTCTATTGACATCATGGGTATTTCTTCTCCGAAATTACGCCATCGCAGGTCACATGGTAGAAGAGTGAACTATAATATTAAAAGTAAACGTAAAAACCTCTTAAGTATGAAAGATCTATATACTGTTTTCAAAAACAATGGGCGGCATGGCTTGTCCACTAAACTTTGTTCAATTCCTGTCGCACAACTTTATAAAATTTCTTTGGAGTGTGATACTATGTCTGTAAATAGCCCGCTCTATGAATGTTCGAAAATTATTAATGCCTTCTGCTTTCATAGACTTTATCCGAGAATAGACAAGCCAGATGAGCACGCAAAACAATTTTTGAAAATCAAATATATTAATAAAGGAATTGACCTTATTGATATTGCAGGAATTTTTCGAGACCCGGTTATCCAAAAACTTGTACCCGTCTATTTTGACAACCAGGACATGCCTGTCATTTCCTTTTCTTATAAAAAACCCACTAGAAACATTTTTTTCAATCACTCTTCTATTACCTGTGATGCTGATTTCGAGAAAAACTTCCCTAATAGCTGAGAATGTTCCACGTCGCCATATCGCTATGATCCTTGCGGACATATATTAACGGGGAATCTTAACATCATTGAAGATGAAGAAGTTCGACATTCTTTCGAAAAGGGCCTAAATATTGCCCACCTTCTAAAATAAACTGGCAAGCTTGTTTTGATATAATTAAAGACGCAGTTACCAATTATTGTAAGAAATAGTGCAAACGAGAAAGTGCAGACAAACATGCTCTAAATTTGTTTAAAGATAAAATTATTACTAAGGTTACCAACAGAATAGATCTTTATAAAGACAATTATATTGAGTCACCTCCTAAGCAGTCTGTAAAACGAATTAAGTCAAAATTGAAGGATCTTGGTTTGTACGCTTTACACCACTCTTACTCATAAGTTGATTAAGTCTAAATTGGGACAACTTATTAAATGGTCTTATAAATTTTCTGGTCTGCAGTTTATTTGTTCTAACAAAAAGCAAGGATTCTTCTCTAATATTATATACAAAAATTATTGTTCCTGGACATGTAATGACATGATTAATGCACTCAGTCATTTGCTGGACAACATTTTTGTTCGTTTTGGCAACACTATTTATAAACAGGTCAAAGGTATTCCCATGGGTACAAATTGTGCACCGCTCATTGCAGATCTCTTTCTGTTCTGTTACGATCGAGACTTCATGAAAAAACTTCAAAACGGAACCATACAAAACAGTGATAATCTTATTTCTATTTTCAATAATAACAGCAGGTATATTGACGATATCCTTACTATTGACAATCCCCAGTTTTTAGATTTGTAGACATGATTTACCCACAAGAGCTGAAATCAAATAAAGCTAACAATGATTCCAAATACTGCCCTTTTCTAGATCTAACTATCATTATGGACGCTGGCAAAATAATAACTAAAATATATGATAAAAGGGATGATTTTGATTTCATTATAACTAACTTCCCTTTTCTTGACGGCGACGTTCCTCAAGCTCCATCATACGGGGTGTACATTTCTCAACTAGTACGATTCGCACGCGTTTGTTCTACTCTTGACGATTTTAATGAACGTAACCTTACTATCACAGCAAAACTTTTACAACAGGGTTACAGATTTCATAAGTTGTTGAATACCTTTAAGAAGTTTTATAACAGATATGAATATTTAATATCTAAATATGGCGTTACTCGCAAACAGCTTATTACTAAGGGCATTGCTAATCCCCGTTTTACGGTAATGTTGTTAAAAAATGCCAGAAACTTATTAAAAATCCAGAAAAGCTTGGACGTAAGTTAGATTCTTTGCGTAATAGGGGATAATGACAAGATACTCTGCTTGCATCCGTTAAATTAGCTTTGAGATCTAGTGACCTGAAAATGTTACATACATACTGGCCTCTCACTGATACTGTCGATGTCTACTGAAATATATGATGATTCTTAACTAAATCCTGCGGGAAGTTTTGAGTTTGATTTTTCTCCCGTAATGCGACAGTGTTCTACCAGCAGACTAGACTCCTTTAGCTAGCCGGCAGATTAGCAGCGAGCACCCATTGACCCATCTTTCAAAATTACGTATTGTCATATTCTTTCCTTTCAAGATTGTGGTCATGGAGTTAGTAGTCTACCTGTATTGGGTTTTATTCGTATGTTTACTATACTATAGGGAAACGGGACAGATAAAGGGGAGGTTTGGGTACCCATAAACCGGTTTAATCCTACCGCTGGCTTTTGCTAGTGCCGGTACCAAGTCCGGCTGTCCCGAGTTCCTATCGTTTTTTGCGTTTGTCTTTTGTCTTATTTGTGTTTTTCCTGTGTAGTTCCCTAGCATGTAGTTATAATTTTCAGCCATTGTAGGTGTTTCCTGTTGTCCCTTTTATTTCATTGTTAATTGTAATGTAAAAAAGTATAACTGTGTTGATGTATTCATTACAGACCCAAACAGAAATCTACTTCATTCACCTTTATTTCTTGTTTTACCAAATAGACAAGAAAATGTCATATAAGCAAATAAACTTGACTTTAAATTCGTTTGACTCTCCAGCGGATACTTATTCCTGAAATTCTGAGTTCATACAACATTACTCATATCCCTTTATGTTTTAATTAGAATAAAGCAACTGACCGCTTTTTCAATCAACGTTACGTAAATCTAAGTATATTTAATTGAATAAATAATTACCTTGTATGGGTTATATAAAGGTTAAAACCAGATGTGTCAGTCTTGTCCTCTAAAACGATAAAACGCCGAAGAAAAGCTTTTTTCTTCAAACATACAATTACAGAATGTGAGCTATTCAATTAGAGTTTAGTATCCCCGGAACGCTTTGTGTACATTTAAAGCATCGCTTTTACACACTTCCAAGAATTTTTTTCAAGTTTTTGATAAAAATGTGCAAAACATTTTTTTTTATAAGTTGTGTCAATATTTAATTAAAAATCAGACGCTCTGCTTTCATTGACTACTTTGACGCAATGCAGAGGAGTTTTATAAAGTATTAAAATGCGCAGTATATAGCTACATGTAAAAAAAACTAGAGGCTCTCAAGAGCCTGTATTGCTCACCTGGTCAATGACTGGCATAAACTGCAGCCTACATTACTCATTTTCTAGAAGTTATAAAGGAGAAAATCTTTGAACGTGTTTTCCACATAGGGTCCTATGTCAAACAATGGTCCCCGCTGGCGGCCATCTTGGATGAAGTGCAGACTTGTCAGACATAATTTTTTAAAAAGACCATTAAAGGCCTATTTTGACAAAGTTTGACTCCAACTGACCAAGTAGTTTCAAAGAAGAATGTCTTTAAATGTGTTTTTCCCATAGGGTCCAATGTTAAACTATGCCCCCCCGCTGGCGGCCATCTTGGAATACATGCAGACTTACCAGACACATTCTTCGATAGGTACCGACTATGGACAGTTGTCACCAAGTATGGCTCCAATTGGGCAAGTAGATTCAGCAGTTTTCACGGTAATATAAAGCCCCACTATCCATTACAACCCATTTCAGACCATCATTCAAAAAAAATTTGGGCAGGGGTTCCCCTTATAATTCGGATAATGCATATTGCTGAAATCAAAACATTCCAAGTCCCCATTTCCATAAAAAAAAATTGGCAGGAGTTCCCCTTTATAATCTAGTTTAAACATATTTCTTATATTGTGAAGAAAACTATGAAGCACTATACGACAATCAAGCTTACATTGTAAGTTATACAGTTGAACTTCAGCCTCTCAATCTTTGGTAGCTGGAACACCAACAATATCTTGAACTGTATTTAAAAGTCTGATCATGTTTTACTATATTTCTTTGTTTGGCTTTTTTGACAAAAAACATTCTTGCTAAGGACCACTTTCGACACCAGTTTTAAAGTCAAAACATCATTTTGTAAATGGCGGGCAGTAACAATTTTCAACATCAGTTTTGAAGTCACAACATCAATATCTATTTGGAAACCAAATTTCATTGAAATTGGACAATATTGAATTTTCCCGCCTTTTTTGGTCCCATTTTGAAAATGCTGTTCAACGAACAATTTTCAACATCAGTTTTTGAAGTCGCAACATCAATATCTAATTGGAAACCAAATTTCATTGAAATTGGTAAATGTTGAATTTTCCCGACTTTTTTTTTGGCGGTCATTTTGAAAATGGCATTCGACGAACAATTTTTAACATCGGTTTTGAGTTGCGACATCAATACCTTTTTGGAAGCCAAATTTCATTGAAATCAGAGAACGTTGATTTTTCCCGCCTTTCTTGGCAGCCATTTTGAAAATGGCAGTCGAAAAACTATTTTCAACACTGGTTTTGAAGTCGCAACATCAATATCTATTTGAAACCAAATTTTATTGAAATTGAACCATGTTGAATTTTCCCGCCTTTTTTGGCCGCCAATTTGAAAATGGCGGTCAAAGAACAACTTTCAACACCACTTTTGAAGTCAGCATTGCATGGCAAACATTTTAGCAATTTACACTTAACCTTCATCTTCTATAGTTTTGGAAATAAAAGAAAAATATGAAAATTTTGAAAATTTTGTGAAAAAAGGGCAGTAACTCCTACAACGGTTTCTGGATTTTCTCCAAAATTTCAGGGTGGGTAGATCTTGATATGCTGAACATTTTTGCAATTTAAAGTTGACCTCTATCTGCTATAGTTTCTTTGATAAAAAATAAAAAAAATAGTAAAATTTTGAAAATTTCCTGAAAAAGGGCAATAACTCCAAAACTGGTAATAAGATTTTCTTCAAAATTGCAGGGCGGATAGATCTTGCCATGCTGATCACTTTTACCCCCATATCAGATTTTGGATATCTGTACCGGTTTTTGAGTTATTTGCCAAAAACTGCAATTTACCCCTATGCGCTAGTTTTAGTAACGGCAGCCATGTTGTTTGGTCCTCGGACTAATCGAACACAATTTTGAATCTAGATACCCTGGTAATGATTCAGACCAAGTTTCGTTAAAATTAGCTCAGTGGTTTCAAAGGAGAAGATTTTTGAAAAGGACGGACGGACGGACGGACGACGGACGCCGACGGACGCCAAGTGATGGCAATAGCTCACGTGGCCTTTTAGGCCAGGTGAGCTAAAAAAAAGAAAAAAAAAACAAAACAAAACAACTACCGGTAGTGTATCTCCAGTGCAGATCAAATCAGCACATTTGGAAATCATTAACCCATAGTATGTGTTAAATGATCTATGAATATAAAAGACAAAATTATGACGGAACTGTGCAAGAGAAATTCTTTTAGATTTAGTTATTTTGTTCTCCGAAACTAGTAAATATCAATATAGACAGAAAATAAGTATGTAATTAAACCGTACCAAATAGTAAACTTTCTTCCATCAGAGACAAGTAAGTGAGATCCGAACCATTAGTCCAAAGACAAAGTTTCATACAAATATTTATTGTTGATATTCTGAGTGAGGATAGTTTCTTTCATTTTTTTTTCATTTGTGTATTAACAACTATTTTTGTTCTATTTTCATTTTTTCTGTAAGCTATCTCCGGAAATCTCAAAAAGGGCTATTTGTTTTGTCCGTTAATCAAGAATAGACTCGGAAGATTGCTTAGTACTCACTTTCAAATTTGTTCATGTAGTGCATTCCGATGACAATATATTTTATCTTTGTTTTTCCTCCGATGTGCATTCCAACTCCTTCAATAAAAATTGTTAACAATATTAAAAAAAATGGCTAAAATATACAGAAAAGCAATAACACCAAAAGGAAATTTCCATAGCGATTTTTCCATAGCATGTAATACATCGACATATACCAAACAAAATAACAAATAAACAGAGCTAGATCAGGTATCCCGGGGTCAATTTTTGATTAATGAAAATTAATGACACGTCAAAAAATGCGCACATACAGAAACTAAATTAACAGTACCTTCGGTATTTTGTGATGCCTCTGCTGGTGGACTGTTAGTCCCCGAAGGTATTCACCAACCCAGTAGCCATTACTTCGGTGCTGACCCGAAAAAAAAGATTGCATTCTGAAAATATTTAAATCTAAGAAATTTTGTCGTTACTAAGGAGTACCTTCATCTTGCATAGCTTTGTCCTTAACTGATTCTGGCTTTACTATTTAGATCCTATTGCCATTTTCTTCTCTATCAGCTTTTATGCACATATAAGTGTATGGATTTTCAAATACTTTGATTTGACCTGCACTAAAGAGACATTAGTTGTCGAAATGCGCATATGCAGAAACTAAATTAACATTAATTCCGGTATTTTGTGATAAAACAAAGCAGCGAGGAAAATAAAATTTCACCGACAAAAAGCTAATTACTCAAGAAAAGCTAACTTGAAAAAAAATAAAAAAGAAAATAAAAAAGCTAAATTGAGAAAATAAAAAAGGATCATTATAGAGATAGTTTTTATTTGTTACAGATTATTACAGAGAAAAGAGAGTGTTACAGTTCTGAATTTATTGATTTAATCTTAAAAGATAAAAATTTTTTATTCATTTTTGACCTCTATTGAATTGTGGCTTCCAATAGTATTTGATTCTAACACTGCTGGTGAGAGGAAACACGTGTATAGCTTGACAAAATTTACCGTTTATTATGCAACTGCAGTATTTTAACATTTTGACACCAGTGGGCCAATTCTACTGCTGGTGGACCATTTGTCCACGAGGGTATTCATCGGCCCAACAGCCAGAGGCTTGTCTAACATGAAAAAATTATCTTACATTTTATAGAAATTTACTGTTTGTGAAAATTGTAACCCCTTGAAAATACAGAGGCTGTCCTTGGTACTGGATTTGGCCTCCTGTTTCGATATTTTTGGAAACGAGTTCTTCTTTTGAACTACTTTTGAATTATGGCTTTCCATAGTATTTGATTGTAATGCTGTTAATGAAATTAAAGTAAAGACTAGCATTAATAGCAATGTATATGTATTTGCATGGAAAGTAATTTTGCATTTTTTACAATGGCGATAAGGCTTTATTTTTTTTGCGCTCAGTATATTTGTCTAAAGTATAAGCATACCTTCAGGAAATGTTCTTGCCACGCCATGTTCCGCCGAAACAAACATTTCAAATATTTCTTTTTTGCACTTTCTTTTCGAACCTCCACAAGTCCTATAACATGCATGTATAAGGTAAAACATATGAAATCCTCTTAAGGAAATACTGGAGTCCAAAACCTGTCAGAATTTTGTAAGATTTCATACGTTACACCTTGTTATTAGGGCCTAAGCAAACTAAAATAAAAATCAGGAGTCACTGGTCATAGAGCATGAGATCTATCATGTGAAATAAGCTACAGGAAACGTAAAAGTGAAATTTAACATCATTTTAATTTATTTTAGCTACATAACATAAAATTGCTTACAATTTGGCAAATCATTAGCTAAAACACTTGCCTTCGATTTGTCAAAAATTTAGGAGCCACCGGAGTATTTCGGAATAAATTGTGAAAAACTTTCCCTATCATTTTTATAGAGATCGCCCCAATAATAGAACAGCAGATTCTTGAAAAGGTTTAATATTATGCGTGGTTACCCGTAAAAGAGGCATATTTGATCAACTATCAATATTATAAGGCATCAAAAATCATTTCACCAAAATTTCCATCGTGAATTCCATCTATTTCAGATTCAAGAATGATGCTTAGTTTGAAAACCCCTACTACCTTTAATGTTAGAATCGAAGTTAAACAAAGAAAATCAGAGGAAATGTATCCTCTGATATTGTGTTGTTCCTGTTTAATAAAAATTCAATAAAAATAGAGATTAATCCTACTACTTAAGGACATGTTTTATCATATTCGGAGAAGGACAATTTTTTCCTTTTTCCGAAAATTTTGTTCCCTTTTTCGAAAATGAAAATTAGGACTTTTCCGAAAAATTATCACATGCACCTCTTCCATAAGCCACGTAAATAAAATTGGTGCCAAAAACATGCATGCTATATGTTTATAAGAGAAATCGTGTAGCATTAGGAATAGCTACCCGCACTGCAGGCGGAAAGGTCTGCAAGATGACAACTTATCTTCAGTTTAAGTTTCATTGTATGACCTGCATCCTCAATTATATTTACGATAAAACTGTCGTCCCCGCATAAATGCAAACAAAGGGTGACCTGGTAAGTTGCTAAAAAATGCACCTACATTGACTGTAAAATTTCTTTCACAATTCACCACAGAACTCCACCAGCAACACACATATGAATTACAAAAAAAAACCAAACGTAAACAACGAGAGGAACTCGGAACAACTTGACTTGGTATCGAGACTTGCAAAGGCCATCTCTATCGATCAACCAGTTTAAGAGGACCCAAACCTCCTTTTGGCTTTGTGTGTATTATAGTATCCCTTAATTGTTTCATTGGTTCATGTTTTGAAATATACAAAGTAAACAAATGTTTATCCAAATGGGAGTAATAACTTATTTACTGAACAAAGTTTTCAAGAAGTTCATGAGACAAAAGGACAAATCAGGTGAAATGCACCGGAATGATTGTCGAGCACAGTAATGGTCCTGATTTTGGTACAGACATTAAAAAATATAATGGGTTAAATTAACAATGAAGGGATATGGAGTAAATGCAAATGAGACAAAATCCGGTTTTATGGCGCTTCAAACCTTCCCTACCTATGGCACGCGATAGTAACAAAAATGCGGTATACCTAGTATTTCGAACGAAAACTAGGGGTTTTCGTGCGAAATACCAGGTATACCGCACGTTAACTAGGGGTTTCCGATCGGTATACATAGTATTTCGCCGAAAGCCCTAGTTTCCGATTAAAATTGAACGGAAACTAGGGGTTTCCGACGAAAACCAATAGTTTCCGATCGGTATCGAAAATTCGAGCTTAAACCGAAAACGCTATTCATAGTTTTATCCAATGAGAAACGAGAAACGGAAATCGGTATTTGATATTTAATGTTCGTCCAATCAGAAACGGAAAACGGTATTCAGGGTTTAATTAAACCAATCAAAATCGTTTATTCTGTTTATCGCTTATAACATTCTCTGTTTTTTATTCAAATTTCTTATCATTTATTATTTTATGTATTTTGATACTATAAAATAATAATCAAATAGAGTTGTGCCTGTGATTATTTTGGGGTGCAAATGGATATCAAACTCGCGGGTCATGGGAGGATTCGATCTCGACTGTCTAACCAGTTAAAAGTTGTGAATATCGCAGTTTTAGACTTAGTTCAAATATTCAATTTAGCATCCCTAGAGCAAAGATTTTTTTTCATATAATTTGATGTGTACTCTGTTTCGAAATTGAAAAATCATTAAATTTGGAATAAAATAGGTATGAAAAATAAATTAATTAATTAGCAATTTAAATAACAAAAATCAGTCTTAAAAATAACAAAAAAAAAAAAAAAAAAAAAAAAAAAAATCCGTGTTTTGAAAGTAAGTTAAAACCGCAGACTAAACATTTTACTATTCATACCCTTTTAATGCTAAAATTCGTGAAGTTTATGCTTTCTTCGAAAGGACATTATGATGTAAAATTTTCAAAACTCTGAATTGTTTTTGTTATTTTCAAAGACTGAGTTTAAACCGCTTACTTTTCATACATATTCTATGCCAAATTTGATATTTTTTTTATTTCGCAACATATCAAACTCCTTCGCAAGGATATAATGAGGTAAAAATTTCAAAACACTTAACTTTTTTGTCATTTTTAAAGAGTAAGTTTAAACTGCAGACTATAAATTTTACTTTTCATACCTTTTAAATGCTAAAAAAGTAAAATTCATGAAGCTTTTGCTTTGCAAATTAAACAATTCCTTCGAAAGGATATTATGATGTAAAATTTTCAAAACAATGAATTGTTTTTGTCATTTTTAAAGACGGACTTTAAACCGCTGATTAAAAATCTTACTTTTCATACCTATTCTATGCTAAATTTGATGATTTTTTTATTTCGCAACACATCAAACTCCTTCGAAAGGATATAATTAAGTAAAAATATCAAAACACTTAACTTCTATGTAATTTTTAAAGAGTAAGTTTAAACCACAGACTAAAAATTTTACATTTCATACTTTTAAAATGCTAAAATTCATGAAAATTCCTTCGAAAGGATATATATATTATGATGTAAAATTTTCAAAACACTGAATTGTTTTTGTCATTTTGAAAGACTGAGTTTAAACCACTGATTAAATTTTTTTTATTTTCATACCTATTTCATGCTAAATTTGATGATTTTTTCATTTCGCAACATATCAAACTCTTTCGAGAGGATATCATGAGGTAAAATTTTCAAAACACTTTATTGTTTTTGTCATTTTTAAAGAGTAAGTTTAAACTTTAAACTATAAATTTTACTTTTCATTTCTCTTAAATGCTAAAATTCATGAAATTTTTTAAGTTTGCAAATTAGAAAAATCCTGGAAAGGATATGATGAAGTAAAAATTTTAAAACACTGAATTGTTTTGATCATTTTTAAGACTGGTTTTTGATATTTAAAATGCTAATTAAGGGAGTACGAGTGTCAGAAATTTTGTAATTAGAATTAAAATTCTGACCTTTTGGTTTGAAGAGCATTACTAATGGAACAACTTGAGCAAAAAATTTTGAAAATCCATTTAGGAATTTTTGAGATATAAGACGTCAAAATTTTTGCGGGAAACAGATCTCTCTAGAGTTTTCCTTCAATTTGCATAAGATGTTTTAGGCCTTTAAATATATGAAATTATAATTGGAAGTTGATTGAATTTTATATACAGTCTGTTTTATGTATTTTTAAGTGACTTATGACCAAGAAAATGCGATCCATGTGCAAAAAATTTAGCACTGTTTGAATGGATAAAACCCGAGGATATAGAATGCTTCCGAAATCTGAGGCTCGTTCTCCCTTAATTTATTTATTTTTCATATCTATTTTATTCCAAATTTCATGATTTTTTTAAAATTTCGAAACAGAGTACACATCAAATTATATGTAAAAAAATCTTTGCTCTAGAGATTTGCTAAATTGAATATTTTTTTAAACTTACTCTAAAACTGCGATATTCACAATTTTTAACTGGTTAGAATCATCCCATGACCCGCGAATCTGTTATCCATTCGCACCCCAAAAGTGTCACAGACACAACTCTATTTGATTATGAACTTATAATATCAAAATACACATAATAAATAAAATTATGAAAAATGAATAAAAAAGAGACAATTGTAAGCGATAAATAGAATAAACGATTTTGATTGGTTTAATTAAACTCTGAATACCGGTTTCCGTTTCTAATTAGACGAACGTTAAATATCAAATAGCGATTTCCGTTTCTCGTTTCTCATTGGATAAAACTATGAATAGCGTTTTCGTTTTAAACTCGAATTTCCGATACCGATCGGAAACTATGGGTTTTCGACGGAAACCCTTAGTTTCCGTTCAATTTCAATCGGAAACTAGGGTTTTCAGCGAAATACTATGTATACCGATCGGAAACCCTAGCTAACGTGCGGTATACCTAGTATTTCGCACAAAAACCCCTAGTGTTCGTTCGAAATACTAGGTATACCGCATTTTTGTTACTATCGCATGCCATACCTACCATTGCGTTAGTGTCCGGTAGCAACTCAACAGTAATTGCTACTAAAAGGTCGCAGGCAGTTTAAGGAAATGATCATTCCAGTACTGAGTAAAAAAAATCTTCAATCAGAGTTCGGACCGGCTTTGAACGGCTTTTTGCATTCCGAATAAAACACGGTGAAATATCAGGAAAGCTAGTAATAGCGAACCCTACATTTTTCATAATTAAGCAAGCATTAAAACAAAACTTTTTTTTTTGTTCTTGGCTAGAATATTAAAAAGGAACCTTTCTGGGATGCATTATTCAGGAGTTAATGGAAAAGTTTGCACAACTGATTTAGGCGTAAAAAATCTTATGACGATCAGTTTTAGTGGTGGAGGAAGCCGGAGTGCCCGGAGAGAAACACCGACCTTGGGCAGGTAATTGACATACCTTATCACTTACGACTGTAAGTCGAGTGCACCCTTTTTGTAATATACAAAGTGGGGCGCCAACTCACACCGCAGTGGTGATAGACTACAGTAGTTGTATACATAGGTAGTAGAACCACCTTAACCACTCGGCCACCCAGGCCCCAACAAACATTGATAACATTGAAGAATGGCGTCTTTTGTTATTGAATACATCTTGTTTGTTCCCAATGGCAAGTTAATTTTAACTTTGTTTATTAAAACTTAAAAAGCAGAAATTCAGTTACTTCCACATTTAACTTTGAATGGAATCAAAGCCATTTCTGACCTGATTGCTTTTTTAATTGCTTTATCAAGGTATGTATATATTTTATATACACTCCCTAGTATTAAGCTTATGCGCACCATCTCAAAACATTTATAGTGTATTATATTTACGCTTACTAAATTCCGAAGTTACTGTGATTTAAATTCTGCATATGTGCATTTACGACAATTTATGTCTCTTCAGTGCAGATATAATCTAAACGCTTGGAAGAAATGTAAAAACAAGGGAAGAAATACACTGCTCTTTTAAAGTGCACTTAACCTTGTTTATGGGAAACGGGAATAAGTTTCAGTATGTATCTTGCTATAGCAAGACAAGACTTCCTCAGTTATCAAATATATATTAACATAAAAGAAATAAAAGGGACAACAGGAAACACCTACAATGGCTGAAAATTATAATTACATGCCACAATCTCCTAACAAGTAGGGAAATAATACACAGGAAAAACACAAATAAGACAAAAGACAAACGTAAACAACTATAGGAACTCGGGGCAGCCGGACTTGGTAACGGCACCAGCAAAAGCCAGCGGTAGGGTTAAACCGGTTTATGGGTACCTCCCCTTTATCTGTTCCGTTTCCCTATAGTATAGTAAACATACGAATAAAACCCAATACAGGTAGATTACTAACTCCATGACCACAATCTTGAAAGGAGAGAATACGTAATTTTGAAAGATGGGTCAAGGGGTGCTCGTCGCTAATCTGCCAGCTAGCTAAAGGAGCCTAGTCTGCTGGTAGAACACTGTCGCACTACGGAAGAAAAATCAAACTCAAAACTTCCCGCAGGATTAAGTCAAGAATCATCATATATTTCAGTAGACATCGGAAGTATCAGTGAGGGGCCAGTATGAATGTAACATTTTCAGGTCACTTGATCTCAAAAGCTAATTTAACGAATGCAAGCAGAGTATCTTGTCAATATCCCCTATTACGCAAAGAATGTAAGTTACGTCCCTGCTTTTCTAGATTTTTAATTAGTTTCTGGCATTTTTAACAACATAACCGTAAAAACGGGGATTAGAAATGCCCTTAGTAATAAGCTGTTTGCGAGTAACGCCATATTTAGATATTAAATATTCATATCTGTTATAAAACTTCTTAAAGGTATTCAATAATTCATGAAATCTGTAATCCTGTTGTAAAAGTTTTGCTGTGATAGTAAGGTTACGTTCATTAAAATCGTCAAGAGTAGAACAAACGCGTGCGAATCGTACTAGTTGAGAAATGTTCATCCCGTATTATGGAGCTTGAGGAACGTCGCCGTCAAGAAAAGGGAAGTTAGTTATAGTGAAATCAAAATCATCCCTTTTATCATATATTTAATTATTATTTTGCCAGCGTCAAAAATGATAGTTAGATCTAGGAAAGGGCAGTATTTTGAATCATTGTTAGCTTTATTTAATTTCAGCTCTTGTGGGTAAAAAATGTCTACAAAATCTAAAAACTGGGGATTGTCAATAGTAATGATATCGTTAATATACCTGCTGTTATTATTGAAAATAGAAATAAGATTATCACTGTTTTGCATGGTTCCGTTTTGAAGTTTTTTCATGAAGTCTCGTTCGTAACAGAACAGAAAAAGATCTGCAATGAGCGGTGCACAATTTGTACCCATGGGAATACCTATGACGTGTTTATAAATAGTGTTGCCAAAACGAACAAAAACGTTTTCCAGCAAAAGATTGAGTGCATTAATCATGTTATCACATGTCCAGGAACAATAATTATTGTATATAAAATTAGAGTAGAATCCTTGTTTTTTGTTAGAACAAATAAACTGCAGACCAGAAAATTTATAAGACCATTTAATAAGTTGTCCCAATTTGACTTAATCAACTTATGTGGAAGAGTAGTGTAAAGTGTGGAAAAATCATAACTGTCGACGGATGAGACTGGTCTTTGAATAGATTGTAGTTTATCCAAAACTTCAATTGAATTTTGAACACTCCACAAAAGTAATTTACACCAGAGTTTTGATAAATTTTTTCACAGTATTTAATAACCAACTCCCTTATAAAAGTAAGTGAACTAGTTAAATGGATGGATAAATTAGTAGTAGAACACTTACTAGATGCCGAAATAAAACGGTGTTTGAAGGGATTTTTGTGAAGCTTAAGAATCCAGTACATGGTAGGCAAGGTGTTATCTTAAGGTGGAACTTTAAGCATTTCTGTATCCTTATAATGTTGTTGGGTTAACGTTTTTTCATCCCAATCGGTACGTTTGAAAGTGTCTGACTTGTCCAGTTCGTTTTGTTGGACATCGATATAATATTTCTTTCAAACGATAGCAACGTTGTTGGAAGCCTTGTCAACTGGTACAAACACAAATTTTTGACCAAGATCCTTCAATTTTGACTTAATTCTTTTTACAGACAGCTTAGGAGGTGACTCAATATAATTATCTTTTTAAAAATCTATTCTGTTGGTGACCTTAGTAATAATTTTATCTTTAAACAAATTTAGAGCATGTTTGTCTGCACTTTCTCGTTTGCACCATTTTTTTTACAATAACTGATAACTGCGTCTTTAATTATATCAAAACAAGCTTGCCAGTTTATTTTAGAAGGTGGGCGATATTTAGGCCCTTTCGAAAGAATTGTCGAACTTCTTTATCTTCAATGATGTTAAGATTCCCCGTTAATATATGTCCACAAGGATCATAGCGATATGGCGACGTGGAACATTCTCAGCTGCTAGGGTAGTTTTTCTCGAAATCAGCATCACAGGTAATAGAAGAGTAATTTAAAAAAAAATGTTTCTAGTAGGATTTTTTTTATAAGAAAAGGAAATGACAGGCATGTCCTGGTTGTCATAATAGACGGGTACAAGTTTTTGGATATCCGGATCTCGAAAAATTCCTGCAATATCAATAAGGTCAATTCCTTTATTAATATATTTAATTTTCAAAAATTGTTTTGCGTGTTCATCTGGCTTGTCTATTCTCGGATAAAGTCTATGAAAGCAGAAGGCATCAATAATTTTCGAACATTCATAGAGCGGACTATTTACAGACATAGTATCACATTCCAAAGAGATTTTATAAAGTTGTGTGACAGGAAAAAGAACAAAGTCTAGTGAACAAGCCATGCCGCCCATTGTTTTTGAAAACAGTATAAAGATCTTTAATATTTACAAAGTTTTTACGTTTGCTTTTAATATTATAGTTCACTCTTCTACCATGTGACCTGCGATGGCGTGATTTCGGAGAAGAAATACCCATGATGTCAATAGAAGCGCACTGAGAAATGTTTCCCTGACCCATGATGTTGTCATTTAACCCTAGTGGATAAGCTGTCTGTAGTTTTTTTTATCCAAGACAGTTCACATTCTCTTCTGGATCTTACAAATTCTCTCTTTGATTGATCAGGGAATTTTTCGACAATTTCTAATGGTTGAATTTTGATATATGTATGCTCTTTATTTATTACAGTTACGGTGAGTACATGTTCTTGAGAGAAATTCTCCTATTGATAAACAATCATCCTTTCAAAGTAAGGCATATTATTATAATTTTTGTTTTTGTAATTTCCAAATCTTATTCTGATCACCTACAATGGCCGAAAATTACAATCACAACACACAGCAGTATGGTTTGTCGTCAAACAGGTTCTACACATCCGTTTAAGTTTGTTATAATACAAAAATGGATGCCAGCGATTGTAAGAACACTTTGCCATTTAAGTTTATGTTTGTTGACGATCCCGCATCCATGGATCATTAGGTAAAAAACCATGGATGTAGCGTTGCTCGACAATTAGCAATGAATTCCCCTCAAACCGATGCTAGGGGCCGTCTTGAACTTGCTGTGAGGTATGAGTAAAACTCATTGTTGAAGGCCTCATGGTGACTTCAAGATGAAGAACAACAATAAAAGCGTTGTTCCATTGCTTATTATAACCATGTATTTGTAGAGACTTTGTCTCATTTGCACTTACTCCATATCCCTTCGTTGTTAATTGTTATAGACAGGTTCTTCATAATACACATATAATTAATTTTATACTTAAACAACAACTCACCAGTATTGTTGGTCAGAGAAAGGTTCTTCACATCCATTGACATTCATGTGATGTAGTACTTCTGAGTTTATTACAGGTTCAAATCTAACTGTAGTAAATGGTTTATTAATTTGTATAATATATTAAACAAATGAAAGGATATGGACTAAATGCACGTGACAAATTCTCTATTATAGCATTAAACACTCATTTTTAGGAAATTATCTATGTATAAACTCCGGCAGCTCACTCACAAACTGAATAAAGTCCGAATGACTTTAAGTTTATACATACATAATTTCCTAAAAATCAGTGTTTTATCCTTATAATTCCAATTTTGTACGTTAAAAAACTGCGTGATCCATGTTAACGACGTCTTTCTTTGCTGCACTATATTTTTGCGGAGCGGATTAATGGGCAAACGAAATATCGAAAAATATTTCCGTTTGCTATTCATGGGGTTGACCAATGAAAATGAACGTTACAATTACATATGAAATTATAAATAAATGATAAAACCAAGCAATGGAACAACGCTTTTTTGTTATTCATCTTTAAGTCACTATGAGGCCTTCAAAACTGAGCTCTACTCGTACCTTCAAATCAGTAATTAAGGTTCTAGAACGGGTTTTAGCGGAATTTATTGTTCGATGTCGAGCAACGCTACATCCATGTAATTTTACGCTCACGGATGCGAGATCGTCAGCAAACATTAAAGTACCTGGCAAAGTAATTGCACAATCACTGTCAACCTTTGCCCGACAAAAAGACGAACAGAAAACATTCACAACATATAAAAAAATCACAAATAGAGGATAAAATGTAAAATTTGTGCGTATGATAATGTATCTACATGAAAATTTCTCTCAAGAACGAGTACACTATGACTGAAATATTAAGAGAGCATGTATTTCTCGTACTAGGAATCTTTTTTACGGACTCCACACTACAGGAAAGACAAAATAAAAAAAATACCGAAGTTGCATAAAAATAGTAAATTTCGTTATGCTGTACAGTGTTTCAAGGAGTAACTTCTCATTAGCAGCATTAAAATCAAATAATATGGCAAGCCATAATCCAAAAGTAGTCTAGAAAGAAGTACTCATTATATTTCCAAAAATATCGAAAAAGGAAGCCAAATCCAGTTCCAAGAACATCTACCGAGTGCCATACACGGAATGAAGCCTCCGGAACAAACCCCGGTCTTTAGTAAACAGTGAAAGGATATGGAGAAAATGCACATAAGACAGTCTCTACAAATACAGGATACATATAGAACCAAGCAATGGAGCAAGTTCTTCAACAATGAACTGGCAAAGTGCCATAGTATATCCATATATGAGAAATTCTTTCAAGAATTTATTCATATCTCCAGCATATGGAGTCTACATTTCAGTTTATTTGTTACTGTCGTGTATGTAATATGTAGGGAGATTTCATCAACAGAGCAAGAATACTATCTCAAGGGCTGCTTAGCCAGGGTTATGTTCTTTCACTGTTACTGTTGTCACTCAAAAAGTTTTACCGTCGTCATTACAATGTGTTTAAATCACCATGAGGATAGACATCTTCCAGTAGATTAATTGACATATATATATATATATATATTTTACGAAAGGATATGGAATAAATGAACATGAGACCATAACAAATATGCAATAATTTTAATGAGCTGTATGGCCATTTCGGAAATTTATTCCTCATCAGCAGCACTAGAACTATATACCGATTTTGACATTTCATCGGACTTTTCACTTACAGTATAAAAAGTGTCTTAATGGAAGCAGGTCATGCTTTATCTTAATGGAAGCAGGTCATGCTTACCCTTCCGTAACACCAATTGACAATCCTGTTTTTTAAATTAAACACAGTTAGTGCAATATCAGTTACCTACGTTAATACCCGTAGGCATTGAGATTGTACCACCCTGAAGCACTTCTGTGCAGCCTGAGCCTGGTACAATCTCAATGTTTACGGGTAGAAACGTAGGTAACGGATTTATCCCCGGCTTTGTCTTTTATTGCACCAAAAAAAGCATATTCATGGAAGTAAATCTGTGCGAAATTTCAACGTCATCTGTGTTGCACAATAAAACAAGTATGATAAATAATCAGAAAATGCCCCACTTTCCATGTCGAGGATGGTACCTAAGGTACCAACCTCAGACTTTACTGTTTTTAGGCGATTTGATTTTGGGTTGATGATTTTTTGAGGTTATAAAGTTTTGGCATCAGTGTTTACTTACTAACGTCATAGAATTTGTGACGTTATCACAAAGGATTCCATGGCACTGGCGCTAGCAACGTTCTGAACAAAGAAACGGGTGCATGGGATTTGTACCAACGGGCTGCCATCCAATCAAAAGCCGGCATTCATCACAAACCGGGGATAATATTTCTTATATAGATAATAGTGTTGCATACAGCTCTATATAATATGAATGATAATGTGCTGGTAAGGTGAGCTGCAAAGGTAGAATATATGATCCCGAATGCCAACAGTGATGAAAATGAAAATATTTTCATCACTGTTGGCATTCGGGATCATATATTCTACCTTTGCAGCTCACCTTACCAGCACATTATCATTCATAATATTTCTTATGTCGTTTGTATTATGTCCTGTTATTTTTGTCCTCGATGTTTATGTTTTCTGTCTCTAATGTGATTCTTATATCGCCATGCATTCTGGATTTATGATTTTGATTGTTTGCTTTGGTATTCATTTTTATAAGACTTGATAAGAGAATGAATCGCCGCGGATTTTATACAAATGAAATCAAGCAGTAAATACCGGTATTCTATAACATTTTTAAAAGCATGACAATTCAGATGTTAAAATAAAGTCTGGCATTTTGATTTTTTTATAAAAAGAATATAGCACAGCTTTCTCTAATAATCTTTTAAATAATCTAACATCAAACTACAAAATAAAATACCATAAGAACTATAAAGCAGATGACAACTCACCAACAAATGCATCTTTGCTGTCCAATTTAAATGCGGAACACAAATAACTATCAGGCTGAAATAAACAAAGAGAGACACTAACAGAATAACTGTAATGAGTATGCAAGTAAAAATAGTCTCAAAACTGGGAAAATTGGTAGCAAATTATTATTTCATAAATATTATATATATTATTATACCTTCTGTAAGAAAGTTCATTTATAGTAAAACAGTTTTAGCTTTCGCATAGTTTTTAGAAGAAATAACGTTGATTTGCTCTTTTGGCAATAATAAGCACTGCCGTTGTAAAAACTAATGATTTTTACGCCAATCATCATCAATCATCACGTGCGGGAGGCGGAGATTTGGTCCGCATGAGCGATCACATGTGCGCTTGATGTATCACCATTTGAAATTGTGTCGTCTGTTACAACGTGAAGGTTTTTTTTTTCTTTTGGCAGTATTTCTATTGACTTTTCAAACTGTGAGACATTTTAAAATGAAAAGAATTTTTTGTCAATGAAACTTCTCTGAACAGTTAAAAGTCAGTGTAATGATAAATTTAATATTGCGTTTTACATTGACTATGGAAAATAGTAGCCAGGGTGATGGACAATAGTACACTCTCCTTCGGTTTGTGCACTATTTTCTATCACCCCGGCTATTATTTTCAAACAGTCAATGTATTACACAACATTTTTATATAAATGCACAACATTTACAGCAAAAATAATTTTGATACTGTGGTAGTGTGATTTGCGTTGAAATTTTATTAATTATTGTGAAATTGTTAATAAATCACTGTTTGAATAAATATAACACAATTTTAGCTTAATTTGGTTTGTGTTTTTCATATAGATTTAATTCCATGCTTCATTGAATACATGAGCATTTGTCTATATCAGGGTTCAGTGAATAATGCATATTTATTAGACCTTTTTCATTTGTATTTCTTTGGTTTTATCTATTTGTTCTGGATAAATCTAAATTCCTCAATCTTCATTGGTCAGATTTAATTTGAATTTTAGGAGGGAAGCTTTTCTTCATTCCTTGCCACTCTTGATATGACTTTTGAAGTGTAAAGACATAGTCTTTGTCAGCCATTTCTAATTTGGTGGAAATATTTCATTCTTAGACCAGGTCAGTTCTCAATCAATACCTAGTATTCTATATTGTATATCTCTATATTTATGAATGTTTAGAGTGAATGTTTTGAGGGTAGAATTTAGAATGAATGAGTTAGAAAGAATGCATTTTTGTGAGAGAATTGATTTAATCATCTAAAATGAAATAAAATGATTTAAAGGAATAAAATTGACTTAAATTGAACCCACAGAGATTAAATAAAGTAAACTTCATTTAAATAGGTTAAGATCTTAAAATATATCATAAACAAAAGGATTTACTGCAGTTGATATTTCAGCTCAAAATCACATAGAAGTATGTTAAACTATTTTAAAAATGGAGTCTTTTGTACAAAGACAAGAGGCTGTAAATGTACATGATACATTTAAATATCTAAATATGATATAGATTAAACAGGACAAAGATTTCTGATTATGGTTTAAAAGCCTAACAATATGTGTAAATATGTTTTTAAACATGAATGGCCATTGGATAAGCACCAAAATATAATTTATGTATTTTTGTTACAGAAACTGTACCATATACTACCATGTAGCTATTGTAATCTACAAGATGAGACTTCCATTATATACTTGAGCTTACTTTATATTTGGATGAGGACCCTTTTTGTACCTCATACATGGTAGGTTATTGTTGTATTTATTTATTGGCTTTATTTGCTTAGCATGGCTTTATAGTTTTAGATTATATTCATTTGCTTTTGCTATGCTTTATAATTTTGTTATGCTTTGTTTGTGCTCTAACAAGTTAATATATTTTTAATGATACATTACATCTGATCAGCTTAATATTAACTATCAGATGAGCATATGATAGACACTTTTTTAGATGTGCAAGAGTACATGTACACATGAGACCAATATTTGTATCATGGAAACAAATGTTTCAGTAATAAATTTAATTTTCAAATTATACATTGAAAATACATTATTTGCATTTTTATTGCATTAGGATATTTATTACAAAGACAACATATGGGTATTTATACTAAGAAGATATATTAATTTGATTGATATTATTTATACAATATTTTTGGTAATTGTCACCAAATTGAATGAAGTAATTTAGAGTTGTCTTTCTTTGTATATGTAATAGGGTCAGATTGTCAGATTGTTTTGATGTTATTCACAATAATAAACCCACAAAACCCTAAGGAGTTATTTTACTGGTACAAGCCTATCATACCCAGAATTACAGCTGTACGACAATACTAACACCACGTACATTGAAATACCACTGGTTATATTTAAGATTCAAAGTTGCCTAGTCGTATTTCGTTCATTAAAAGTGCCATGTTAAAATAATAAGATATGCAGAAACCTCACACAATCCATTTACACATTAGAAAGAAATAATTTTCTCATGATAAAAGATTAACTCTTACAATGAAATTCGCTTATTCGCCATAGCCTGATTTAATTAGAACAGATATAAAGAATATTCAGCATACAGCTTTTAGAATTATCAATATGAACTAATTTGTTACCACTGGCATATAAGCGGGAGGTTGATGCATCATTAAACCTGGTTTAACCCACCATTTTATTTATAAAATGCCCGTTCCAAGTCGGGAATATGACGGCTTGCCAAAAATGTTCCGTGTTGGATTGTGTTTCCCTGATTTAGTCGAATGTTATACGGATTTTCCTTACTGGTCTCTTCCTTTGATCGTTTCGGACTTTTATTGTCACTTTCATTTGATGCCTCCGATGATATTCACCAACATATTAGCCAGTACTTCGGTGCTGGCCAGAAACCGATTTTATATGAAAACCTGCATAGCTATTCTGGCTTTCTATTTAGACCTTATTGGTAATTTGTTCTCAATCAACTTTAACACATATTTTGGTTTATGGATTTCCAATTGACCTACGCTGTCGAAATGCGCATATGCAGAACATAGATTTGCAGTGACTTCGGTATTTTGTTATTTTGTACCAACTTTGTAGCTTTCCTATGCACAGTTTTAATGTCCACACCTGTAAGGACGATTAGGCCCTATACTAAGTGAAACCAAAGTGGATCGTAATGCATGGCAATACAGAAGTCCATTACCAGTAGAACAATTATTTGTTACTCCTGCAAAAAATAGTAAAACAAAAAAGTTTTGGGAGTCCATGGCCAACAATCCGTCAAACTCAATGGGCCAGTAAAAAGCTCGAGCTTGATATGTAACTCATAGTGGTAGACTCAGTTAGTAAATATTAGCTTAATATCTGGAATGGTTTAGAAAAATCTCTACAAAACCTATATTTCACTATAATTTTTATATAACTGGGGAAAGACCAGAAAACTTATAGTTTATCGAAAACTTGCCCGGAACCAAACACTTTCTTGATGTTAAACTCATATTGGTAGACTCACATAGCAAATATTGAAAACCTGCATAGCTATTTTGGCTTTCTATTTTGACCTTATCGGTGATTTGTTCACATTCAGCTTTAACACAGATTTTGGTTTATGGATTTCCAATTATGAGTATTTTAATGTACTTTTATTATATTGAACGGTTTAGAAAAAATGTCCCGAAAACGTGTATTTAACCAAAATTTCATCAGTCCAATGCCCATAACTCCCTTCAAGATCAATGGACCGGTACCAAACTCAAACTTGGTCTGTTACTCATAGTGGTAGACACAAATAGGAAATATTAGCTTAATATTTGGAATCATTTCGAAAAAAGTCTTGAAAAATTATTATATTTTACCAAATTTTTCAAAGTCCAAGGCCCATAACTCCGTCAAAAATTAAAAACTCATAGTGGTAGACTGACATAGCAAATACTAGTACTTAATTACTGTATGGAACGGTTTAGAAAAAAGTCAGTAAAACCTACATTCTACAAAAAAATTCTTCGTAAAAGGCCAATAACTCCCATGAAGCTAAGATGGACTGGAGCTAAACTACATGTACATGTTGATCTGTAATTCGTAGTGGTAGACCCGCATATCACATATTAATATCGGGAAGATATTAATCTCGTAGAAGTGCCATAATTGTGTAATATCTTACAAATATGTTTTTTTTCTTCTTGAGACACATGAAATTGCCATCGAAATATACCTTTTCAGATACTGCATTTTTCATCCTTAATCGTAATACAGACACATCTGGATACATTTCTGTAAGATCAGCTAAAATAAGTCGGTAACCAGGTAAGATGAAGAAAAGAAATAATGTTGACATGATTTACAAATATCCTGAAAATGGAAAAATTATCTTTATTTATGGATCACTGTCAAAACCTCATATATCGAAACAATTATCCAGTATAGTTCCTACGTCTTGCTTGTTCTTCAATATGGAACTGCTTTTTGTACAAAATGTTTTATTTCTGAAGACAAAATAAAGATGTATTATTGCCCTAGTCATAACTGCTCTTTCGGTTTACATCCATTCCTAAAGGGAATTGTAAAAAGAGCATGATAATGTGTTGGTAAGGTATCATTCATATTATATAGAGCTGTGTGCAACACTATTATCTGTAAAAAGAGCAGCTTGTCTTGCGTGAGAAATGTGACGTCAAAAAAATAAGGCATAACATCAAGTAAAGGAAAAAAAAAAGAAGAAAGAACAAACGAACGAGAGTTTTTCGTTTTCAGTTTAAGACATGTATCCATAAACAATTATATCAGTTCTGCCAATTGCTATGTTACATCTATTCTTTTATTTTCATAACCTTTTTTCTACATTTTTCATTTTGTTTGTAATGTCTGTCAAGGCTGGCATTTGCTTCCTTACCTCGGATCATGCAGTTAGTAGTCAACCAGTTTTGGGTTTTATTCGTATGTTTATTAGACTATATGGAAACGAGACAGATAAAGAGGAGGTTTGTATACACATAAACCGGTTTAATCCCATCGCTTTCTTTTGCTAGTGTCGGTACCAAGTCCGACTGTCCCGAGTTCCTATCTTTGTTTACATTTGTCTTTTATCTTATTTTGTGTTTTTCCTGTGTAGTTGTCAGGCAGCTTGTAGCATCTAACTGTAACTTTCAGCCTGAATTTACTATGAGGTATGAGGCAATTGTGGAGGGCCTCATGGTAGCAATTGTGGAGGGCCAGGTAGCAATTGTGGAGGGCCTCATGGTAGCAATTGAGGAAGGCCTCATGGTAACTTCAAGAAAAGCAATAAAAGCGTTGTTCCTTTGCTTGGTTCTTTCATGCATTTGTAGAGATTAAGTCTCATGTACATTTTCCCAACAGCATCACATTGATTATGTAACATATATAATGATATTCTGCATTCCTTTATCTTATTTTATATCCAAGCTCTTGTCAGTGAAATAAAAATTAATTAAATTATTTTTACAAACCTGCTGTGTTGTGAAGCTTCGCAGGATGCGATACATGAAATCGACGCTATTTACGGATACCAGGTGTTACCAGTTGATGTATATGAACGCATGTTAATGTTGTCATGGAAACAAATGCCCCAGTATATGAAGAATGGGACTGACTGTATGTTTGACCCATTGAATAAACAAATACCGACATATGTCGCAAAAGTAACAAGCTATAATTGTAATCGTATTGTATTAAACTTAAGTACATGTCGAAAATACACCTCCTTTCTCCTTCCACATCTTGTTGAGGCACAACCAACTGTATGAATCATACAATCAGTTGCAGGAAGCATTCTTTTCTACTTTTATGTTACAAATTTCGTCAGCGACAAATATAAGGTGTGAAAAGTAATTTAAATGTATAAATTGGGTAAAACAATTAAGATTTTGTTCAAAAACGTTACGATTGTATCTGGTGGGCTACTTGCTCTGGAAAGTAGTTTTCAGTATATTTACTACGTAGATCAACACTTAAACTAGCGTTTAACATGCGAAACCAAGAAATGTAAGAAATGAAACATGCATTATTTTCATAGAAACCTGGTATTTTTTTTCTTAAGTAGTTGAAATGATTTAGTCTTTTTTACTTTTTCTGTCTTAAACAGGGTCCATTTTTATAGGCCTATAGGCAGAGAATAACTGAAATTGCAAGTAGCCAAAGAGAGATTTTAGCGAATGACCACTTTTTATAGTTGGCTATGCCACACAATAATGTCTAAATCCATGAACTATCGGAAATGTTTTGTCTCAAAATTTAGAAAAGAATATCTTATTTTACCGAAAATAGGAACTGGCTCCTTTTTAGGGAGAAATCATTACCCATCACGTACATGTATTCCTATTAATACTGTAGAAATATAATGTCAACATACAAAATAATTACTCATCCGGTATCCCTATTATTCATTTGTTTAAGATTTTGCATAATCAGAATCTTGATTACTTATTCTTTTTTATATAGATATTCTTTTATATATCAAAGCCATAATTCGTTTAAGCGAATCTCAAAATAACCTTTTATAAGGTTATTTTGAGATTCGCTTAAACGAATTATGGCTTTGATGTTAATCCGCTGAGACTTTTTGTCTTCCCAGACTCTCTATATGAATACATCGGCAAAACAATACGGAGACAACCATTTGATATTCCAGATAAGTTGGCTATGACTTCAAAAATTGCTTGATTCTGGGTTTTCAGCCGGAAAAATATAATTTGATTCAGGATTTTTAATGAAGGAGTGTTTATGTTTAATTAATTTGCTTCAATGCGACAAGAAAATAACTTAATTTTCTGAATGGGGAGAGGGAGTGAAATCACTGAAACACCTGAAATATGTCCACTTGTCATATGTAAACACCTGAAATATGTCCACTTGTCATATGTAAACACCTGAAATATGTCCACTTGTCATATGTAAACAATTCAATCGGCGATCTGCAGCTTAAATGTTGACAGTGACTGAAAATTCATCGTTGAGGGAGAAAACAAAGTACAAAAAAAAATGCAGACTGATTACAACAAATGATTGAATTTCCATTTGTGAAAAGCCGCTGTAAATGAAACAATGACTAGAACACCCAAATTAGTTGTGTTTTATAAGAATTTTGTCTTTTGCAATTCAAAATTTTACTATATAACAATCGGTTGTGGTCGTTATAAGTCAATTTTGAATTGCCAGAGAAAAAATTCTAATAAAACAGTTATCCACCCAGTTAAACGTAGAAGTCACTTACTTAATATCTTTTTACTATTTTTTGGTTGTTGCTCGGCACTGACATTATTTTTTAATTAAAGGTCAATTTTCAAATTCATCTTGTATTACCATAGTAAACTTTATTCTTGTTTCCAAAAAGGGGAGATGTATTTTTTGGTGTCTCGTGCTCTACTGTTTTCCTTTCTTTTACATTTTGTTTAGACCGAGTTTTCGACCTTAATTTTGTTTTTATACATGTCAGAGATGTTTGAGACTTTTTTATGTATTAATTAAGCTTATATTTTGCATAACATTCGAGTTTCTAATAATGAACTGTAAGCGAAATATATATATATATATATTATCTCGTATAAACTCATTTATTTCATTTTCACAGGTAGAATTAGGTGATTCATGAGTATAGACTAACAAAAGTGACAAAAATACCTTAACTACTCTAAGATGTACTAGCACTTTAAGGGACGTTAAACTTATTCTTCTAAAGTATTCGTATGGCCTTTTGACATACGGTCGACATCACGATCTTCTTGTGGACCGCTATGGGATATCTGCTTCCCATATGACAACAGATCTTTCTTTTTGCCACTAAAGCTTGTTTTTCCTCTTCCGGATTTGACTTTACTACCGGAGTTGACATGTTCAACACGGCGGGTGTCTTATAAGAAGCAGGAGATGCTTACTCTAGCAGTGCACCTGATCTCACCCATGGTTTTTTTATTGGGTCCGTGTTGTTCATTTTTGTATA